>WEDG01004226.1:0-101125 GCA_017591395.1 Schistocephalus solidus
GGGTCACTGCCTATTTTTTTATAGTTCACCATTAATTTTAAAACATTGCTAACTGTTGACATAGCAGGACAAGTTACGAATTTGTACATTTTATCTGCACACATTGTCATAACTTTATTTCGTTACTTATGTTTGCTTAGACAGTACCTTCCCGGTGCTAACCAAATATAAATTCTAAATTCTAAATCAGTAGTCACCAACTCCAGGAGGTAAATATTCTAATGGACCTGGGTATATGGATAACACCAAATCTCAAACCATCGTTGCACTGTGCGAATATCGCAAATAAAGCTCTGTGTATCTTAGGTGCAATCAGGAGGTCCTTCGTTAATTTTGACGGAGAGCTTTTTGGGCGCGTGTTTGGAACATTTATCCGGCCGGTTTTGGAATATTGCGTTCAGGCGTGGCGCCCTTGGACGAAACATGACTTCGCTTTGATGGAGAAAGTTCAACGGAGGGCAAGGAAACTAGTCAGCGGATTGGAATGCCTACCCTATGAGGGCCGCCTAGAAAGACATAACATTTTTCCTCTCTCTTATAGGCAATACAGAGGGGATATGATCTTAGTCTTCAAACTGGTTAGAGGAGTTGATTGTGCTCTTCAGATGGCCAACTTTTTTTGAATTGGAAAACATGACAAGTCTCCGAGGTCACCAATACAAACTGAAAAGAAAACACGACAAACTTGAAATGCAGGCCAAGTTCTTTTCCAAAACGGGTGATTGAAGAATGGAACAAACTGCCAGCTTCAGTTATTCAGGCTGAAAGCGTTAAAATGTTTAAAAGAAGACTTGATGCATTTTTACTTGATGAACATATATTTAGTCCACAGCAATGATCGATATACTAAAACGACTATCGCCATGTAACGTTTGCTTGTTTTGCTATCGTCTATCTGCCTATCTCCCTTATATATACTAAATTATACCTATGTCAAATAATAGATATCATCGTTATCTGTATGTGTTTGCAAAACTTATTATTATGTAGCAGTTTCTTCCTATAAGAAGGTACGGTAATTGTCCAGTGAATATAAATACAGTTTGTGTTCGAGTGTGGCAGTCGTGTCTGTCCGTATGATGTCATCTGGCAGTTCGATCCAGGCACTGTTAAACTCGCTGCGAAAACGAAGGGCGATTAACATCCATGTTGGATAAGGCTCATCGAAGATATTGCAGGTAAAATACATATGTTATTAACAATTAGTAGGTAACATATTTGAAAAGAAAGAAAATTGTTTTCTAACAGTGGGATCTAGGCACAGTTAACCACCATTTTCTCCATTTATATGCCCAACTTTGCTATGATGTTGCCGTGCCTTCCTGTAGAATGAACGGTAGTTGTTAAGCGAATATAAATCCAGTTTATGTTTCCCCTGCAGAGTCAATCTTTGCATTCACTTTTTCTTCCCCTCATTTTGAACTAGCATTGCCAACTCTTGACAACCTTGATACTTTCCTCCAAATTTGCAACCCTGACGATAGTCTCCAGGTTCTGTTGATGATCGAGGCGGGTTCTGATGGTTTCGCCTCTTTGGTGATGGACTATTCAGTCAGCAAGGTTGCATCTCGATGATGATCTCGTGACCTCTACTGTCCCCTCTTCGTTTCAACCATGTTGTCTACGATGAGTTCGTCCTCTCTCACCTCCACTGGTGTTTATAAACAGTAGCTCTGACTGCTATATTATCTCTCACCCGACAAGGAGCTTTCCGAACCCTCATACGCATCACAATACTATCCCATTGCATTTAGCTGTTAATGTTTTAGTGAAGCAGTTTTCTATCTCCTATTTTTTTTAAATTGTCAACTCGCTGAACTCCGCCTCCGATTTAACCCTAGGAGTTTTTATAACTGCTTCTTTTCCAGTTCAATGTATATGCCAAAGATTGTCAACTTTTGTTTTACAAATGGCAAATCCTTTTGAATCGGATATGTTTACCATAGTACTCATTTCTGCTGTTCATATGGATGCTCACATAATGCAGCAACTATCCACTTTGCATTTATTTAAACCACGGTACTAAGTTTGTAATGATGGGGCCCTCTGGGCCTTAAATATACAATTTATTTATTTATTTATGTATCTGTCGTGTCCGTCCGTAAAGACGTCGTCTGAGATTCCGTCCCAGGTACCAACAATTTGATACGAAAACGAATGGCGACGAACATCCAAGTGGGATAAGGCACATTGAAGATATTCCAGTTAAAATAAATATGCAACTATAAAGTAGTGAGTAACATAGTCACATTTAGGTAACTGTAGACTAACTTTGGATTCTGCGTTGCCTTTTGCAGCAAAGCCTTCTCGAATTCTCTTCGCGTTTTAATGATAAGGCTTTTCAGTTTGTTTCTCTGTGTTTTATACTAAATAAACCATGCAACTTGTTTAGACTCGCAATATTTTCTCCACAACTTGTGCTTCATGATTTTTTCCCTTTTTAAGTTACTGTCTAGCCAACCAGGAGGCTTGCTGTGATGGACACTAGTTAGTGGGCAGTGGTTGTCCATAAGTTGCAGAAGAACATTTCGGAATGACTTTCAATCTTCGTTCACGGTGCTCGAAAACATTGTGGTCCAGTTAATGTCTGTTAAATCTGCTCGCATCTGATAAAAGTTTCCTCACTTAACGTGATGCCGTTTTTCCTCTATGGCAGGCGCAACGGAGAATAAGGAGTAGTCCCACATAAGCACCACATGATCACTACGACCGAGTGGAGGCATTTAAATAATCTCGTTAATTCTGCCTGATGTTTTCGTGAAAACAGGTCAAGACAGTTAGCCCTTTGTCCTTCACGTGTTCTGATGGGGAAAATGACATGTTGTTTGAGGAGTGCCTTCAAGGTCTTTTACAGAAAAACATAATCAAATGTCGATTTCGGGCATGAGGATTGAACGCTACTCCAGTTAATTTCTGGTGCCTTGAAGTAACCCATAATCATGAAATTAGGCTGACTGGAGAAATTTTCTAATTGTTACAACAAATGGGTGTCCGCGACTCGGTCTATCCTAGGTGGCCGATAGACAATGAGAACATCCAGACATGGTGAGACAAGAGCCTTAATGTTCAACCATATGGCTTCTGCGCTGCACGCAAACTTGCTCGTCTTGTAGGACACTATTAGCACGTCTTTCCCATACACAAGTATTCCACCAACTTGTCGGTTTTCTCTGTCCCTTAGGTCTGCAGACGGAAAACTGGAGAGCGATGACCAGGTTAAAACATCCCTTCTTTCCGAATTCTTTCAGACCGTCTTCACCCGAGAGCCTAATACTATTGCTGCTTTTCAACCCATTTTCCAACCGATGTTTATCCCTCCTTTCCTTTTCTCCTCCACGCCTGCCTCATCCACAATAGAGGACCTATACCTAGACTTTTCACCGACCATAGTTAGAACCGAATAACTCCATATAAATCCTGCCTAGTCACCTTGTCTGGATGAAATTCTTGCATTAGCACTTAGAGTACTTGCTGACAATCTGTATGAATCACTGTCCATCATATTGCAAATGTCATTTGAAGAAAGAAAACTCCCGAAAGAATGGAAGTTTGCATTCATCGCCCCGATCTGTAAAGGAGGTTCACAACTCGACTGTTAAAATTACCGCCATGTCAGTTTAACATGCATAGCGTGTAAATCATGGAGCTTATTGTCAAGCGGCATTTAATGCGCTATCTGAAAAACAACCAAATATTATGCGATGTCCAACACGGCTTCCGTCCAGGACTTTCCTGTCTCACAAGTGCCCTTCTGTCGCAAAACAAATGGACAAAGGCCACAGATAAGGGTTATCCAATAGATTTCAAATTTTTTGACTTCAAGAATGCTTTTGAATGCGTACCAAATGGGCTTCTTTTATAGAAAATGTGGAAAGTACGAATTTGAGGGAATCTTTTCAATTGCATCAGGAGTTTTTGTATTTAAGAGAACAGAGAATTGTTGTTGAAAACTCAAGCTCAAAATGGGCAAAAGTAAAAAGCGGTGTTCCACAGGGTTCTGTTTAAGGGTCCCCTACTCTTTCTAATCTACGTGAACGACTGTCTCAATGACCTAGATTGTGAAGGTGTCATGTTTGCAGATGATATAAAAAAATATGGATTGAACTCAGCTGCGCTGATGACGCAAAAGGGTTACAATCGAATATCGACAAACTGAGGGCTTGGTCGGCAAGGCGGCATCTTAAGTTTAATGTATCCAAGTGCGTGAGCCTAAACATAAGCGCCGGTCGAAAAATATCTCGGAAACACCAGTACTTTAAATAATAAATAAATAAATAAATTGTATATTTAAAGCCCAGAGGGCCCCATCAATCCAAACGTATTATCACGGTAGAAATAAATACAAAGTGGATAATTGCCGTATTAGGTGAACAGGCATATGAGCAGCAGAAATGAGTAGTATGGCAGGCACATCAGATTCAGAATGATTCACCATTTTTAAAACAATAGTCAACAATCTTTTGAACATACGGTTAACGAGGAATGAAGCAATGAAAAACTCCTACGGTTAAATTGGGGGCGAAGTTTTGCAAGCCACCCATTCAAAAAAAACTAGGAGAAATTAAACTGCTTCTCTAAAAAATTAAAAGCTAGAGTTGATGGGATTTTAAAGATGCAGTGGGATAGTACTGTGATTTTGGTGACAACGTATGAGGGTTCGGATCGCTCCTTGTCGGTTAAGAGATAATATAACAGCTAGAGCTACTGCTTATAACCCTCAGGGAGGTGAGACAGGAGGAGCTCATCGTAGACTAACAGGGTCGACACGCAGTGGAGAAAGTAGATGTCATGAGCTCATCACCGAGATGTGGCCTTGCTGACTGCATAGTCCACCAACAAGGAGGTGCAAAACATCCGAACCCACCACAATCGTCAAACGATCCCGGAGACCACCGTCAGGGCTGCAAAAACGAAGGAAGGTATCAAGATTGTACAGAGATGGCAATGATAGATGAAGCTATGTCCCTTTTGGAGTGGGGGAATTCTGTCATGTCCGTTGGATAACCGGTGGGGAGTGCAACGCTGTGGGCAACTGCAGGGTCGGGTTGAGAGGATGCTGACATTGAACGAAGGATAACGATACGATAAGCGGCGACGGCATCTTTAGCGACATTACATAACTCTATTTTCCATCCGGGATCCGCGCGAAAATAGCATTGCATTTAAAGAGTTGGAAACACATAAAGATCTGTGCATGTGGACGGTTGTGAATTTGATGCCCTCAGAACACTGTAAGAAAGCACTCCAGAAGGCAATATGTACATTGCATTGGATCAGACGTGCTTTTAAAATGTTCCTTTCTGATCTCTTTGGAAAAATGCTTGGCGTCTACGTGAGACCACATTTAGCTTACAGAATACCAGTATGGATACCGTGGATGAAGAAAGATGTCGACCTCCTCGAGCAGGTGCAATGGAGAACAACGAAGATGGTCGACGGTTTTAAGACTTTACCGTACAAAGACAGATTAAAAAAGTTTGACTTATTTCATCTTTCCTACAGGCACTTTGTGGTGAAGCCTGCTCTGGCCATTCTGGATTATCCGGGGCCATTAACTGGCGAGTCGTTTAAAATCGGTGTCGAATTTCAAGTCCCTCGAGCCTACGAGTTTTTAGTCTCTAACTCAGTGTAGAAGACACGGTGCTGGAAAATTATTAAAGAATTGTCTATATATTCCCCTGAGTTCGTAAATTGCGACTTGGACGTAAGGATTCTGAGGCTTGAAAAAAAAAATCCTAACTGCTGAGGATTCTTCCCTGCCTCAGGATTTACCTTTACTGGAATTAATAGCCCCGATCTTTGCTGATTTCTGAAACTCACACCAGCTGCGTGCTCCCTGCATCTGCTTTCAATCGCGGAAGGGGCTCAAACCAAAGGCTGAGTCCTTATATTTTAATATTATTATTGTTGAATATCCTACCTGACACTCTGTTAATTTTGTGGCAATTCTAACATACAAAACTCAAGTTCCTTAAGTTTATTGTCACAAAAAATTGGTCCACGACCTAGTTTTGAACCTGCACCACAAAATTGCTTGGGACCGTCTATCGGCGCCTCTACTCACTCAGCCATATTGGCAGGGGATCTTGTTAAGGAAGTTAATGGACAATCAGAAAACAATTGTAACTATCGTTTTTCTGCTATAAGTTCACCTCCCGCTAAACGGGGTACAAATTTAGTAAGCTAAACTAATGTAGCTTACGAAGACGAAATTTGTATGAGGTGCTTCAGCCTCCAGCAGAAATTCTCAAAGATGAAGCAGGAAATAAACAATATAAGACAATAAATAGATAACTTAAAAAATCTATATCTTGCCCAACTGCTAAAAAAGGTCCTGTTCGCTACTTCCGAAGGCAGCCTAATCTAGTCCTTGTTCCACTCCACCAGTACTTAGTTCGGGTTGCATCAGCACTAATCTGGCTTTACCGCCCATCGCTCCATCGGTGGTACACGTTGCACCAACATGCGATGTTAAAGAGGTTGGCGCTCAGGAATACGCTGAGCTTAGAACAGTAGCCTTTGAGCTTGATCCAGATGTGCAATGCATCACTGATTCCTGGGCTCACTCTCTTATTTCTGACTCAACGCTTGCTATAGATAATTTCAATTTGTACTGACAAGACCGCGCTGATAAACGTGGCGTTGGTTGCCTCCTTTATATAACGTCATCCTTTGTACATTTCCCTTTTCAGCTGGCCATTTCATCCTTTTCTGGAAATGTATGCTTTGCTTCAGTCATCCTCCCTCACAATAAAAAAGCGTTGATTGGCTGTGTGTATAATCCTCCGTGTTATTTTGGCAATGAAAGCGAGCTCTGTGAACTAGTTGAAAAAATGCAGACACTCAATTTGATGTCAAAATAATCGTAGACGGTTTAAATCTGCCAGGCATAGACTGGCAGGCACATTCCTCTCCGCTTATTATCAGAACTTGGTCGATACTATTAACTTTTCAAACATGTCCCAACTGGTCAGATCAGTTAATAGAAATGACAACATTTTAGATTTAATTTTTACAAATTATGTCCACCCTCTCTTTATGAATTTTCATCATGATCTTTTCACAAGTGATCACGCAATAATTCACTGTTGTTTTCCAGTCCCCCTTCTTACGAAGCCTGAGGTTAAATGCAATGACCTTGACTTTGCTAATACAAACCATGAACTGATAAATAATTTCCTAAGCACTCTAGATTGGCAAGGCAAATTCGCAATCAACGATCCAATTTTTTTCCGTGAACTATTGCAGAGCCTCACAGAACAAATCCAGGCTTTAATCCCGTTTAAGATTTTTAATTCAAATACAGCTTCTTCTACTCTTCCGCATTTTCTCCAGTACAGACTGAAAAAATTACGAAAACAACTTAAAGATTCATCTAAAAGCTCTTTGTCAGTTCATTTAAGGATTGCACAAATATTTGAATAATCATCGAAAATTAGGCTCGCGAGATATAAGCGTAGGGAGTCTCGGGCACTAAGTGATGGCAATTCATCAAAATCTGTTGCTCTTATCTTCTATGTTCAATCATCGGCAAAGCGTCTGAATGTAACTCCGCCCTCCCTCGACTGTAACAAAAAATGTTTAACAGACGATTTTGGCAAAGCTGAATTGTTAAATTCGTTTTTTGCCAACCACTTTACCACTTAAACTAGCCCCACTCCCACAATTGCTCTGCTTTCAAATTCGCTTCTTACAACCATTAATTTCTCGCCTTCGTGTATTCAAAAGGAAAAAGCTCACCTAAAAAATTTACATTCGGTTGGAACTGATAACATTCCAAACTCGCTTATTAAACAATTAAGGGTTTTTTCACCATTACTAACCAAATTATTCTCAGTATTTCTCGAAAATGGTTTCTTCCCCGATTACTGGAAAACTTCTATTATAATACCAGTTTTTAAATTTGATTCCCGCTCGGACATTCATAACTATCGCGGTGTTCATAAAACACCCTCTCATGCTAAACTCTTCGAAAAACTAATTGCGAAAAAAATCACAGATTTTTGCATAAGCAATCAAATTATCAAATTTTCCCAACACGGCTTCTTACCGGACGGCTCTTGTGGAACCTGCCACATGTCTTTTCTAAATCTTCAAACCTCTCTTCGTAATGACCATCTGTCTGTGGTTGTTATCTATTTTGATCTTAGTAAGGCATTCGATAAAGTGCCTCATAAATGACTTCTAGCGTAACTAGAAGCTATAGGATTTCGTAGTCTCCTTACTGAATTTATTAGATCATACCTAAATGATCGAAAACAGAAGGTTTTAGAAGGGTCCTCGTACTCAAATCCTACCCCGATTGTTAGTGGTTTCCTTCAAGGAACCGTATTAGGTCCTTTGTTGTTCTTACTGTATATAAATGATATTTCATCGATAGTTAAACATTCTCAATCTTTTATTTATGCTGATGACCTCAAATGCGTGTATTCCTTCTCTAACTCTACGACCGAACAATGCCTTGAACAAATTCACTCAGACTTAGACGCTCTTTCGGCCTGGAGCTCCACTTGGCTAATTGATTTCTCACCTACTAAGTGTCACTACATGAGTTTTGGGCCTGTAAGGCTGCTGCAACCTCTTATTTTTGAAAGTTACCCTATGATTGAATGTTCCTCCATCAAGGACTTGGGCTTAAGCGTCACCAATAAATTAGATCTTTCGCCTTATGCCGATAGAATTACGGCCAAAGCTGCTCAGATTTGCGGCTTTATTTCTTATAATTTATACCTTCCTGAAATTAAATTAAGACTTTATCGTATGTTTGTACTTCCGATTCTTGAATTTTGCTGTCGTTCCTTCGGTTTAATGAACGAATCTAGCCGTTCAAAAATTGAAAATGTCTAAAGACATTTCACAAAAAACTCCTATTTCCAACTCTTTCAACTACTTCCTACTCAACAAAATGCCAGCTAATGAAGCTAAAATTTCTTTGAATCAGGAGACTTGAAGCAGGCTTTTGTCTCCTTTTCCGACTTAATAATAGCTCAACTTTCCCCAAGCTTTTATTTTAAAACATCGCTAACTGTTGACATAGCAGGACGAGTTATGTATTTGTACATTTTACCTGCACACATTGTCATAACTTTATTTCGTTACTAATGTTTGCTTAGACAGTGCCTTGCCGGTGCTAACCAAATATAAATTCTTAATTCTAAATTTGATTCACCGCCTTGACATTGTAATAAAAACAGAGATATGGGCAACACCCTGTGCATCCGACTTTGAACTCAATATTCTAGGGTATGATTACATTCTTAACGATCGACATGAGGGCCGTGGCGGAGGAAGCTGCATCTATATTAAGCAGCCACTTACGTTTCTGCCGTTGGATTATCGACAATTTACCGCAGTAGAAGAGAGCTGTTGGCTCCGAGTAGTTCTAAAAGATAACTACTCTTTCCTCGTTGGTTATGTCTATCGCCCCACAAACGCAAGCGAGGATTATGATCTTCGTCTCTCACAGGCATTTCATGCCGCAGTTGACCTGAATCTGAAGTACTGCTTGATTGCATGTGACTTCAATCTTCCTGAAGTTCATTGGTTTCCCCTCTTCCGGTCCTGCAATGTTCGAAAACTTGCTTTAGGCCAAAGATACTGGCACGTTGGAACACAAAGTTGATTTTCCTACCAGAGGATCAAACGTACTTGATCTCGTTTTCTGCAGAGGTTGTCAGCCATTGCCAGTTTCTCCTTAAGACCCACTTGGGAGTTCAGACCATGCTATAATTCTTTCTTCACTAGAAATCGAGGCTGATGAAACGTTTTCTAAACAAGATAGATTTTTCCATGATTTCCAATCAGCAAATATGGGGGAATTACTAACACATCTTAATTCCCACGATTGGACTAACTTCTTTCTATGTTTCGATATGAATGTTTGTACTGATACATTCTACCAAGTTCTAGGTCCATTCATTTCTCGTTTTGTTCTCCGTAAGAAAATAATTAATCTCAAGGAGGAAATCGACCTCCCTTTATCTTTCAGCCGTAGACCGCATAGACTCTGGCGTCGTTTTCATCTACTAGATGACACTTCCGTCTTGCCCTTGATCCAACAAATCTTTGAACAGGCCAAGAGGCTCGCGGAAGAACAACGACTAGCTGAAGAGGTTAACATTGCTGAAAACCATTTGTAAAATGTTGCAAAATTCCTTTCACGCCCAGTAAAGGTGCAGAGAAAAACTCATTACACTGTACTTCGAGACGCTTTTGGAAACCCAATAGCTGACGCAAAGTTGACGGCTGATAGCTTCAATGCATTCTTGTCCAGAACTTATAGTGAACATTCGGTCGCCCCCTTTCCAAACATCCAGGTTTGGAACGGTTAAGTCCTCGAAACATAACCTTTACCCTCTGGGACGTGACCGTAACCATTCGGCGTTCTCGTCAATCTTACAGTCCTGGACCAGATGGCGTCCCGGTCAGCGTTCTAAAAGCAAATGCAAACGATATAATTCCGTCACTTCTGTATAAAATATTTAATCTTGCTCTTTAAAGTGAAACCTTTCCTATTTTTATGGAAGGAATCGCACATTCTGCCTATACCCAAACACGGCTGAACTACATCATTCGGCGACTTTAGGCCAATAAATACACTGCCTGCAGCCTCGAAGATCTTAAAGACCTTGATTAAAGACAAGCTGATGCATCACCTAACAGAGAATAGCTTTTTAATGCGGCTCAGCATGGGTTTCTTGAAAAAAAAAATCGCGTGACACCTGCCAGCTCTTATACTTTGATCATGTGCTACAATCTAGAAATAGTGGTTTTGCAATCTACACCGTTTATTTCGACTTCACAAAAGCTTTTGATCGTGTTGACCATGATCTCTTCCTGCTGAAACTTACCTCCTTCGGCATAGGTAACCAGCTTCTGAACCTAATATCCTCCTATTTGAATGCTTGTGCACAGCGAGTTAAAAGTTCCGATGTTATCTCTAGCCCCACACACGTGAGGAGTGGAGTTATTCATGGTAGCGTACTCGGCCGGCTCCTATTTCGCCTGTTTGTCAACGATGTTCCTGATTGTTTTCAGTATGGTAGGCTCCTTATTTATGCTGATGATTTAAAAGTTGCCTATCGATATAAACTGGCTGATTGCCAAATATTGCTTGAGCTCTTAAAAAAGTATCTTCAAGCCTTCGCTCAGTGGTGTCGCACATGTCGCCTTTCGCTTTCTTGGCACAAGTGCTCCGTTATGGTTCATGGCGATAACCGTCAGCCTCATCTAAGCATTGACGTTCATGACCTTAATGTGACCGGGGTTTACAGGATCTGGGTATATCATATTCTATTAGCTTAATCTGTGGGAGCACTGCGCCCTGATTGTCTCGAAAGCACGCCAAACCACTGGGTTTATCCTCAGAAATTTTAAAACCCTCAATATTAGGACAAGCGTTTATAAAATGTATGTCAGACCATGTCCAACAATTCTTTAATAAAAGAGTTTTCACTTCAGAGCACAGAAACCTGTCCTACCAACAACGCTGTGAGCTTACAAGCCTCGACCCGTTGTAGCTTCATAGATTACAGAAGGGACTATTTTTACTGTTTAAACTTTAATACAGTTTTACCTTTAATCCCCTTACATCCCTGAGGCAGCTCGACCACTCTCGGCACACCAGTCATCGAGATGTATTTATATTTTTTCCTTTGGCACGCACCGTTAGATATCGTCATTTTTTTCGGTAAACGCTATAGCAATCTGGAATAAACTACCCAGAAGTATTAAAATTCAGCAAAGATATCCTTTGTTTACGAGAGCTGTCACTATTTTTTCTACATTTAGGACACCTTCTATGAATTTTGGGTGCTGATTCTCTGGAAGCTGTCTACCGTTCTGATGGCGTCAACGGACTCTGATCCGGTGCCGGACTTCATGCTGAAGGCAATATTGCTGGCTCTGCAGTCCGTAATCGGGTTATTCCTCAGTCGACAGCGAGCAGCTGTTCGCCGGCATACCTGCTGCTAGTACAGAATACCTGATCCACAACAATGAAAAGAGAAGTACTACACCGTGCACCTGTGTCAATACTTCCCTGTCCTGAACTTTAATCCGTTCAATAAGCTGCAGTTTTTTCTCCTGAAAACACTATAAAGAACGATCAGGAGTTTTTTCACTGTCAGCTCGATCCCCTACTTTAGCTCCCTTTTGACCTTGCCTGTAAACTGGCAATAAATATATAATTAATTTATTAAATATTCTTTCCTGAGATTGAAGGATTTCTTCGAGTTTTCCTGCACAACTCCTCTGTATGGTCATCCTTACAATATCAATGGCGAACGCACGTGATTGAACCGCAGAAAGTTTTTTTTCAGCCAAGGAGTTGTACGACCATGGCACTCGTTACCAAGCAAGATGGTTACCGCTGACAGCATTTCTAATTTGAAAAGGAGGTTTGATGGCAAAAGACGACTCTCAAAATATGATATCTTAAAAACAGCCTTTTAAAATTTTGCGGGCTCGACTCTTCCTCCAAAATATTTTGCCTATGATTGTGAAAATGCATTGAAAGTTATGTTTTGCAGTGACTTAACACTTTTTATGTGTACAACATTGTATATTAAATGTCCATATGCAATGATAACTTTACATTAGTAGGGTCATCAAGGGCAATGCCTGTAACCCTTCAAAATATACAAACATACAATTTGCTGAAAATTGTATCACCTTATGGCAACCAAACCAGTTAACTAGGCCGGCAAACCTTCATTATATTAACCCCAGGTAATTAAAATTACAGTCCAGTTAATACATTCCCCATAAATGGGGCACAACGTCTACACGTAACCCATGCACTATATCACAGACACGCAACCCATAAACTTAACCCATGCACTCAATTCTCACCACACACTCAACACACACTCTTGTTCATTCAATAATACCCCACCATGCGCATCACCATACCTTCCAACAGTTACACAATTCACTTACATTAGCCCATCGCACAATCAAAACACTTTAAGAAATCATTTTTCACACAACAGCTGACCTCTTCCCTATCCAAAATCCTAAGTTTCACCCATATTTATGCGAAATCGATTGTACATAATATACTTCAAGTGAGGACATGCGTTGAAGCCTATAATCCCGATATAGTTTGTATAACGGAAACATGGGTTAATGAATTAACATCGAAGGCTTCGCTATTTGTCCTGAAGTATAATTTCTATCGACAAGACTGCATTAATAAACGAGGCATGGGTTGAATGATATTCATCAAAACAACCATTGAACAAAGTTTTTTTGACGCTTCACATGAAAAGCATACTTATCGGATATCTATGCACTCTTCCAGAATATAGTAATAATGAAAATGGCCTAACCGATCTTTAAATACAATATCAAATTGAGGGTGAACTAAACCGTCCAGAAATAATCTAGATTGAACTATCAGCCCCCACCAGGCACGATGAACTGCTTTCTTTTCGCGCACTGTTAAAGCGCAGAGAAAAATGCAGCACCCCATATTTCGATACGCCTTGGGAAGCCCCATAGCTGACGCTAAGTTGGCGGCTGATAGCTTTAATGCATTCTAGTCCAGAAACTTTTATTGAACGTTCGGTAGCTCCATTTCAACCTATCCGGGATTGGACTGGTACCGTCCTAGAAAGCATAACGTGACGTGACAATAGCCATTCTGCGTTTACGTCAATCTTATAGTCCTGGAAAAGATGGTTTCCCTGTCTGCGTTGTAAAGGTTTGGTGCAATTGATAAATTTCCGTTCCTTCTGTATAAGATATTTAATCTTGCTCTTGAAAGCAAAACTTTCCTTATTTTATGGAAGGAATTGCACATCCTGCCTATAACCAAGCACTGCCAATCTACGTCATTTGACGGATTTATGCCAATAAATACATTTCCGCAGCCTCGAACGTCTTGAAGACCTTGATCAAAGACAACATTATGCTTCGCCTGACGGAGAAAAGCCAACTTAATGCGGCTCAGCATTGGTTTCTCAAAAAAAAGATCTTGTGATACATGCCAACTCTTCTTCTTTGATCATGTGCTACAATGAAGAGACAGCGATTTTGCACTTTACACCGTTTATTTCGATTTCACAAAGGCTTTTGATTAGGTTGACCATTAAAACCTCCTGCTGAAACTTGCTCCCTTCAGCATAGGCAATTAGCTACTCAAATTAATATCCTCCTATTCGGATGCTAGCACACAACGAGTTAAAATTTCCGATGTTATCTCCAACCCCACACATGTGATGAGTGAAGTTATTCAGGTAGCGTGCTTAACCCGATCCTATTTTGCCTTTTTTCAACGACGTTACTGATTGTTTTCAGTATGGTTTGCCTTTTATATACGCTGACAACTTAAAAGTTGCCTATCGATATAAACCGGCCGATTTTAAAATCATGCTTAAGCTCTGGAAAAAGAATCTTCAGGTCTTTGCTCACTGTTGTTGCACAAGGCGTCTGTCCGTTTCTTGGCACAATTACTCCGTTGCGGTTATTGGCGACAACCATTAGCCACATCTTAGGATATAAGGTCACGACCTTAATGTGTACGTAGTAATAAAGGTTCAGGGCATATCATATTCAAGTGGTCTTAATCTGTCAGAGCCCTGTGCCCTGATTGTCGCAAAAGTACGCCCAACTACTGGGTTTATTCTCAGAAATTTTTATACCGTCAATATTCGAACCAGCGTTTAGTAAATATATGTGAGATCAAGTCTGGAATACTGCTCGTATCGACTAAGATTTCTGTACGCTAGTTAACGGAAGAAAATAGAATTGGTCTAGCACTTCTTTACTGAAAGAGTTTTTCTTCTGAACACCGAAACCTGTCCTACCAAAAATGCTGTGATCTTTCTAAACTCGATTCGCTGTGGCTTCGCAGGTTACAGAAGGGACTATTTTTACTGTTTAAACCTGTTAACAGTTGGACCTTTAATCTTCTTAATATCCTGAGGCAGTTCGACAACTCTTGGCAAACCGGTCTTTCTAGTTCTTCCTCTGGCACGCAAAATTATATACCATCCGTTTTTTTCAGTTAACGCCATAGCAATATGTAATAAGTTACCCAGAAGTATCAAGATTCAGCAATGCTTTCCTTTGTTTAAGAAATCTGTCACTAGTTCGCTAAATTCAGGATACCGTTCATGAATTTTGGGTGCTGACTCGGTGGAATCTCTCTTTCATTCTGATGGCGTTCGCGGACTCTGAATCCTGTGCCAGGATTCATACTGAGAGCAATATTGCTGGGTCTGCAGTCGGTAATCGACTTATTCCTTTGACGACAGCGGGCAACCGTTTGCCGACACTCCTGTTGCTGGTGCAGAATACCGGATCCATAACACCGAAGAGCTAAGGACAACAACGGGCACCTGTGTCAACCCTCCTTCGTCCCGAACTTTTATCACTCAATAAGCTGCAGTTTTTTTCTTCTGAAAACACTTTTTCACTGTCTGCTCGATCTTCTACTGTATATCTCCTTTGACCTTGCCCATAAACCGGTAGTAAAAAATAAATAATAGAATTCACTGCAAGCACGGCAAAAGGGCGTGTACGCAGGGACATTTGGCAAGTTTGCGTCTTGGAAAGAGAAGTCGATCTAATGGAAAATCCGTGATTTTTACGAATCAGCGGGACGCCCGACGTCATGGGGCGTGTGATATTTAGCACGTTTATTTTGTTTTCTTGTTTATTTGCTGCTAATTACTTGTTATTAACCAGAATTCCGAAGGACGCCCCCTATGGCCACGTAGACATCCATCCATTTCAAAAATGGATAGTACGAGATAAAATTAGGGATTCTCTAACAATTAGCGATGTTAATACTTCCAGATCTCTCGCTCAAATATTTCGCCTCTGTTCGTCCGCCAAATCTCACAAGGTCATTCCGCCTTTACTCGATTGCAATAATAATTTAATAACAGATGATTTTGACAAAGCAGAATCTTCAAATTCCTTCTTTCATAAACCTTTAAAACCTAAAACCTATCTCATCCCTTCAATTACTCTGACATCTCATGAGTTGCTCATTATCATTAATTTTGTCCCTAGTAATATTCAGAAACAGATGAAGAGACCTGATCACTTACACTCAGTTGGAACAAACAACATCCCAAATTCTCTTATTAAACAGCTTGAAAATGGTCCTCCTGGTATTTGATGCGGTTGCATTGATTTTACATTGGTTTCTAAATATGTTTTCCCTATCCTCTGCTGAGTCAATCTTCGCAGTCGCTTTTTCGTCCCCTCCTTTTCAACCATCACCGCCAACTTTTGCCAACCTCGATATGTTCCTCCGATTTTGCAACCCTGACGATGGTCTCCGGATCTGTTGATGATCGTGGCGGGTTCTTGTGCTTTCGCCGCCTTGTCGATGGACATTGCAGTCAGCAAGGTCACATCTTTGACGGCGCCAAGCAGTGCCAAATCAATAAACCTATTATATCTCGGTGATGGTCTCCTGACCTATACTGTCCCCTTTTCGTTGCGACACTGTTTTCTACGATGAGCTCCTCTTGACTCCCTTCCCCGATAGTTATAAACAGTAACTCTGTCTGTTACATGATCTCTCCCGTGACAAGGAGCGTTCCGAAACTCATACTTTTTCACCAACCTTGTAGTACTATTTCATTGCATCGTACCAATCACATCAAATCTAGCTATTAATTTTTAAGGGAACCAGATTTCATCTTTAGTTTTTTGGAGGACTCGCTTAACTCTGCCCCCGATTTCATCGTAAGAGTTTATTTTAACTGCTTCTTTCCTAGTTCACCATATATTCCTAAGATTAAAAATGACGAATCGTTGTGAATCGGATTTGCTTACCATCCTACTCATTTCCGTTGTTCATGTGGCTGTTCACATAATGGAGCAACCATCAACTTTGTATGTACCACGGTATTTTTAGAATTTAGAATTTATATTTGGTTAGCACCGGGAAGGCACTGTCTAAGCAAACATTAGTAACGAAATAAAGTTATGACAATTTGTGCAGATAAAATGTACAAATACATGACTTGTCCTGCTATGTCAACAGTTAGCGATGTTTAAAAATTAGTGGTGAACTAGAAATAAATAGGCAGCGATAAAAAACTCCTACCATAAAAATGGAGGCAGAGTTCAACAGGCCTTCATTTTTGAATAGAAGGTAGGAATAATAAACTGCTTTGCAAAAAATGGTCAGGTGGTAGAGTAAGGTAGGGTAATACTGATGTAGCAGTTCATAATGAGATATCGAAACTTCGAGTTGATTCGTTCTTGATCACTTAGGCGTATGAAACAGAATCTCACGAAAATGCGTCAATGAACTTAAGTCCTCAGCATCTTAGGATCCAGAATTGAATTCTGATGATGATTAGTATCCAAAGAAATGGTAGCATTTTAGACTGTGGACCACCGAATGTGAACGTCCGAATGACATCATCGTTTGGAGTACTGGTGATATAAGGAGACATCATAGTTAATGGGCGACTCGAGGTAGTAAAAATATAGTTTCAAGAGGGTCACTTAAATTCCCGATGATCCTTACTCCAATTCATGGGGAAAGCTAAGGGGAAAAGATGAGGAAAATAAAAGGTTAATAGAATCAGTGTTAAAATAAATGTGCAGTCTTCGCTTGAATGCAGACAGACTAGTTAACGACCCAATTTCAATTGACAAGTTATTTCAAAGAAAACTATACCTAGAAGCAAAAAGAGAGCGTTTACACGCGTTTTACACGTCTATTATAATACCAGTTTTTAAATCTGGTTCCCGCTCGGACATTCATAACTATCGCGGTGTTCATAAAACGCCCTCTCTTGCTAAACTCTTCGAAAAACTAATTGCAAAACAAATCACCGATTTTTGCATAAGCAATAAAATTATTAACTTATCCCAACACGGCTTCTTACCGGACCGTTCTTGTGAAACCTGCCACATGTCTTTTCTTAATCTACTAACCTCTCTTCGTAATGATCATCTATCTGTAGTAGTTATCTATTTTGATCTTAGTAAGGCATTCGATAAGGTGCCTCATAAACGACTTCTAGCTAAACTAGAAGCTATAGGATTCCGTAGTCCCCTTACTGACTTTATTAGATCATACCTAAATGATCGAAAACAAAAAGTTTTAGTAGGGTCCTCATACTCAAGTACTACCCCGATTGTTAGTGGTGTCCTTCAAGGTACCGTATTAGGTCCTTTGTTGTTCTTACTGTATATAAATGATATTTCATCGATAGTTAAACATTCTCAATCTTTTATTTATGCTGATGATCTCAAATGCGTTTATTCCTTCTCTAACTCTACAACCGAACGGTGCCTAGAACAAATTCATTCAGACTTAGACGCTCTTTCGGCCTGGAGCTCCACATGGCTAATGGAGTTCTCACCTACTAGGTGTCGCTACATGAGTTTTGGGCCTGTAAGGCTGCCGCAACCTCTTAACTTTGAAGGTTGCCATATGATTGAATGTTCCTCCATCAAGGACTTGGGCTTAAGCTTCACCAATAAATTAGATCTTTCGCCTCATGCCGATAGAATTACGGCCAAAGCTGCTCAGATTTGCGGCTTTATTTCTTATAATTTCTACCTTCCTGAAATTAAATTAAGACTTTATCGTATGTTTGTACTTCCCATTCTTGAATTTTGCTGTCCTTTCTTCGGTTTGATGAACGAATCTAGCCGTTCAAAAATTGAAAATGTTCAAAGAAATTTCACAAAAAAACTCCTATATCCGACTCTTTTAACTACTTCCTATTCAACAAGATGCCAGCTAACGAAGCTAAAATTTCTTTGGGTCAGGAGACTTGAAGCAGGCTTTTGTCTCCTTTTTCGTCTTAATAATAGTTCAACTCTCCCAAAGCTTTCTGTAATTACCCCCGTTAGTCTTCCCTATAACCTACGAAATTCTGAACTAATTATAACTCCCCCTGCATCCTCCACGTGTAAACGCTCTCTCTTCTTTGCTTCTAGGTATAGTTTTCTTTGGAATAACTTGCCAATTGAAATAAGGTCGTTAACTAGTCTATCTGCATTCAAGCGAAGACTGCACATTTATCTTAACACTGATTCTATTAACCTTTTATTTTCCTCATCTTTTTCCCAGTAGCTTTCCCCATGACTCGGAGAAAAGGACCATCGGGAATTTGAGTAACCCTCTTGAAACTATATTTAAGCTACCTGGAGACGCCCATGAACTATAATGTCTCCTTATATCACCCGTCCTCCAAACGATGACGTCATTCGGACGTACAAATTCGGTGAATTCACAATCTTAAATGCTGCGATTTCTTTGGATACTAACCATCATCAGAATTCAATTCTGGATCCTATGATGCTGAGGACTTAGGTTCATTGACGCATTTTCGTGAGATTCTGTTTCATACGCCTAAGTGATCAAGAACGAATCACCTCGACGTTTCATTATCTCATTCTGAAATGCTACTGCAGTATTACCCTATTCTACCACCTGACTATTTTTTCCTAAGCAGTTTTTTTCTCCTACCTTCTATTCGAAAATGAAGGCCTATTGAACTCTGCCGCCATTTTCATGGTAGGAGTTTTTTTTCACTGCCTATTTTTTCTAGTTCGCCATTAATTTTAAAACATTGCTAACTGTTGACATAGCAGGACAATTTATGAATTTGTACATTTTATCTGCACACATTGTCATAACTTTATTTCGTTACTAATGTTTGCTTAGACAGTACCTTCCCGGTGCTAACCAAATATAAATTCTAAATTCTTAATTCTAAATTCCAAGAATGCAGAGGGAGGTATAATTAGGGCATAATTTCTTAGGTTGTAAGGAAGATTAACGGGGGTAATGACAGAAAAATTGGGGAGAGTTTAAATATTATTTAGTCGAAAAAGGAGACAAAAGCCTGCTTCAAGTCTCCTGACCCAAATAAATTTTAGCTTCATTAGCTTGCATCTTGTTGAGTAGGAAGTAGTTAAAAGAGTCGGATATAGGAGTTTTTTGTGAAATGTCTTTGGACATTTTCAATTTTTGAACGGCTAGATTCGTTCATTAAACCGAAGAAAGGACAGCAAAATTCAAGAATGGGAAGTACAAACATACGATAAAGTCTTAATTTGATTTCAGGGAGGTAGACATTATAAGAAATAAAGCCGCAAATCTGAGCAGATTTGGCCGTACTTCTATCGGCATGAGGCAAAAGATCTAATTTATTGGTGTAGCTTAAGCCCAAGTCCTCGATGGAGGAACATTCAATCATAGGGCAACCTTCAAAGATAAGAGGTTGCAGCAGCCTTACAGGCCCAAAACTCATGAAGCGACACTTAGAAGTTGAGAACTCCATTAGCCATGTGGAGCTCCAGGCCGAAAGAGCGTCTAAGTCTGAGTGAATTTGTTCTAGGCACCGTTCGGTCGTAGAGTTAGAGAAGGAATACACGCATTTGAGGTCATCAGCATAAATAAAAGATTGAGAATGTTTAACTATCGATGAAATATCATTTATATACAGTAATAACAACAAAGGACCTAATACGGTAGCTTAAAGGACACCACTCACAATAGGGTTAGCACTTGAGTATGAGGAACCTACTAAAACTTTATGTTTTCGATCATTTAGGTATGATCTAATAAAGTCAATAAGGGGAATACGAAATCCTATAGATTCTAGTTTAGCTAGAAGTCGTTTATGAGGCACTTTATCGAATGCCTTACTAAGATCAAAATAGATAACAACTACAGATAGATGATCATTACGAAGAGAGGTTAGTAGATTTAGAAAAGACATGTGGCAGGTTTCACAAGAGCGGTCCGGTAAGAAGCCGTGTTGGGTAAATTTGATAATTTGCTTGCTTAAGCAAAAAAATCGGTGATTTGTTTTGCAATTAGTTTTTTTGAAGAGTTTAGCAAGAGAGGGCGTTTTATGAACACCGCGATAGTTATGAATGTCCGAGCGGGAACCAAATTTTTAAAACTGGTATTATAATAGAAGTTTTCCAATAATCGGAGAAGAAACCATTTTCGAGAAATACTGAGAACAACTTGCTTAGCAAAGGTGGAAAATCCCTTAACTGTTTAATAAGTGAGTTTGGAATGTTATCAGTTCCAACCGAACGTGAATTTTTTAGGTGAGCTATTTCCTTTTGAATACATCCCTAATAGCAATTCATATCAGGCGTATATCGTCCGGATATCCACATGTCGAGATACCTATGTCCACCGTTTATCGAATTTGTCCTCTCTGCCGATATAAAGACAATATCGAAATGTCGATATTTGTCGCGGGCGACATGCCTTCTAATGGTCCTTTTACAGGGCTGCCTATACATTGTAGATGGTTTATAAACAATATAAATTGATATAGTAAACAGTTAAGCAATGTAAATGAGAAATAGGGTTCGAAGGAAGAGCAGGCAGTATTTTAGTCAACCACGTGCGTACGCAAGCCACGACAAATAAAAGTGTAATGGCCGCTTCCCGCGCCCACCCTAGACACACTATCATTTCAACCAATCACAGCACGGAATCTTATTATAAATTAACCAATGAGCAGAGGCTATTTCCTATCTCGGAATGTCGTGATTTACGTATATCAGTGCTATATATGCATGCTATTAGGGATGAAGGTGAGAAATTAATAGTTGTTAGAAGCGAATTTAAAAGCAGATGAATTGTGGGAGTGGGGCAAGTTTCAGTGGTAAAGTGGTTGGCAAAAGACGAATTTAACAATTCAGCTTTGCCCAAATCGTCTGTAAAACATTTTTTGTTGCAGTCGAGGAAAGGCGGAGTTACATTCAGACGCTTAGCCATTGACCGAACATGGAAGATTTGAGCAACAGATTTGGATGAATTGGCATCACTTAGTGCCCGAGACACCCTATGCTAATCTCTTTCGAGCCTAAGAGGTATGGAAAACGCAAGCCGCTCAGGACTCATCTGTGCTGAGGAAAAAAATTTGCAGCGCGGGAAGGTTTTGAACCCAGGTCCCAGATTCATGTGGCGACGAGCGTAACCACTGCTCTACGTCCTCACGACCATTCGGAAAACAAAATTGTATCCAAACAAAAAAAGATGACAAAGACAGATACTCTGTTACCACTTCTCCTCCTGCCAAGCGGGCAAAAAGCCTGGGAACACTAATGAATGTCACCTACGAGGACGAAATTTGCATGGGATGTTTAAATCTCTTGCAGAAATTCTTATTGATGGAGAAAGAGATAAGTAACTTGAAACAAGAAATGGCCGATCTCAAAGAGAAGGTTCAAAGTTCACCCTGAAAAAAACACCCGCAGCAACGAGAATTCCAACCGAAGAAATAGCGTATGCAAATATTGCTTCCTCAAGAATACCTCATGTAGAGCTTAAAGAAATTGCGTCTACAGAGCTTCAAAAGGGAAATCAAACCAGCTCACGCACCTTACTACTGTCATCGAGCTTAGACAGAAGCAGAAATGTGCTGGATACACAAACATATGCGGCAACGTCACTGAATGATACAAAAAAGGGTGAAGTTGAAAAGCACGTAAAATTTGAAGCACCTTAGACGAAGAATTCGTAGGTGAAAAGGGCCAAGAAGCTTTCACAAAAAAGTGGTTTAAACTCCGGAAAAAGCTCGTTCTTACCAATAGATGCTCAAGTGCAATCCTCTGTTGGTAATACAGGAGCAAGTGGAGGACCAATTGGCAAAGTTTCCAAAAGGGGTTTTGCCATTAACTTTAGGAATAGTTGCTCATACTGACGAAAAATAACATCGTCAACCAGAGTAGCATTCTTCCTAATACTGATGCTCTATCCAAAAATCTGAACTCAAAGTCACCAAACATACATTTCGACCGAAAACGAAATCTCGTTATTAAAGGGGTTCCCGAGTCCACTTCTCTGATTGCAAAGGAAAGGGTAGAACATGACCTCAGTCTTTCCGAGAATACTCATATTCGATTCTTCGAGATGGCGAATGCGTAACAGTGTACAAAGCATTCCGTTTAGGAAAAGCGGATGTTTCACATGAACTATCATCACCAAGGCCTCTTAAAATCATTCTTGAAAATGATTTTCAGGCTTCACGCCTCCTAGAACGGAGAACGGCTCTTCGTAGCTCACACAGGGATGTGTTTTTTCAGCCGGATTACGAACCCAAGGAAAGGTACAAAATGAGGATGCTGAGAGCAGAACTGAAGAGGAGGACCGAGCAGGGGGAAAAATGGCTCCAAATAAAGGACGGGGAAATAAAAGTGATAAAGAGGTCTTTGTTATGGCAGACCCCGTACATAATCAAGGTGGATTCTCGCCGGGACGGAGGACACTAAATACGATGTACCCAACTGTACAGAGCTTGAATAATACAAAGATGGCGCTCCAGAACTCGGATGACGACCACTCATCAGAACACAGCGTCGGCGGGATGGACACCAGTTCATCTCGGAAAACAATGACAGACTAGTATTCAATCGTGCGAAATGCGCAGAAGTCTTTATGGAGGAGTTACCCAGTCTAAATTGAGATTTTTGTATACCAATGCTCAGAGCCTCCTATCGAAAGTAGATGAACTCAAAGCATTAGTATCGGACCGAACCCCCGATATCGTTGCCATTACGGAAACGTGGCTCAAGCCGAAATCGCGGATAGCGAGGTTTCGATTGATGGATACCAACTTTTTCGAAAAGACCGAGAAAATAGAAAGGGAGGAGGAGTGGCCGTATATGTAAGGACAGGAATCTCGGCAGTCGAACGAGCACACTCCATCTTCCATGAATATGAATTTCTCTGGATAAAGATTAAAAAAGGAGTGTTCACAGAACCTACAATTCTTGACGATCTACAGACCACTGAACATTCCAAGTGCAGCTGATGAGTCCCTCCTCCATTTGCTCAAGGAAGTAGCAAGTCACCAGGAGGTGCTTATTGCTGGAGATTTCAATGCACCTAGAGTAGACTGGGTACATCTGACAGTTGATGGTGCACCAACTTCCTTCGGCCACAAGCTAATGGATCTCACTCTCGAACAACCTCTGGTACAGAAGGTTAACATTCCAACGAGATTTAGAGAGAACCAGAGAGCAAATTGCCTGGACCTTGTATTTACGAAGGACTTCTCTAGCATTGATGAAGTATATTCTATTGCACTCCTCGGGAAGAGTGACCAAAGTATGCTGATGTGGGATTACTCACTTTATTCTCAGCGCCAGAATGGAACGGAGTGCAAGCGAAATCGGAAATATATGCAAAACTAAATGTCACTGCCGAGATTTGAACCGGGGCACCAGCGTGCAGGGAACGACGGCGAAACCACTGAGCTATCGCCACACGACAAAATCTCTGACCTAATTTTTAATGATGGAATAAACATAAATCATTATACGAATGGCCACATTTCCGGACATGTTTCCTTTAAATCACCTCCCGCCAAACGAACCAAGAGTTTAGTAAGTTTTTTGGATATCAATTACGAGGACGAAGCGTGTGCGACATGCTTTAAACTTCTTCTAAAAATTTCGGAGATTGAAAAGGATATGCAGGGGCTGAAGATGGAGATAGAGAAGTTAAAGAAACTTCCTCACAATTTGCCCGAAAAGAAGCAGTCCCTAACGATGGAACACGAGGGAGACAAATGCACATACGCAGGCACAGCTTCCGCAGCCATCACATCCAACAAGGAAGATGACGCTACGTCAACGGAGCTCGATGTAGCTGTTAACCAGCATCCAGTAAGGAAAAAGGGCAAGCGGCAGGGATCCAAGAAAATACAGAAACGAGTTTCAGAAGACACAGATAATATTTCATCCAAAAATGTAAATCCCAGAATCCCAGCATCGGACAACAACACCACCAAATTGGATAACGGTAATATCAGGAGAACTTCAATAATGCCTCTTCCAAAGGCAGTTCCGACTTCAGACTCACCTCCTGTCGGCTATCCCAGCAGTTCTAAAGAGCCCTTAGTTGGGAGCGAAAAATACCAATGAGTGGCAAGATATCATTGGGAAACAACATAAACGAGTATCAAGTTGAAAACAAACCTAATGAATCCCTCTGGTCATTCAGAGGAAAATATGATCGGCAGTGAATCAAAAGACGCCCTAGACCGAGAGAACTGCGTTGTTATCCAGGGCTTACCTGAATCAACTGCACACACCTCAAAGGAACGGATATCCGCTGATCTTTGCTATTTTCAGCACCTACTGAATGATATACTTCATTCAGGAGAGACGATAACCGTTCGCGCTGCCTTCAGGCTCGGAAAAAAGGATATCAAACAGTCCCAAAATGTGAAACCACGGCCTATCGAAATTGTCTTGGACAACAAGGAAGAGGCTAAACTACTTCTCTCGAGAAAAACAAACCTTCGGAACTCTCATAAACAGATTTTTTTTCAGCCGGACTACTCTCCAGCAGAACGTCTGAAACGCCGCGAATTAGTGATAGAAATGAAGAGGAGACTTGCAGCTGGAGAGAGCAATCTGGTGATTTACAGGGAACGCGTGATACAGAGAAACGCAATATTGCTCTGGAACCAGCCCATGCTCATGATGGCATCGGCAAATTAGCATTGGCAAACTCGAGACTAACGGAATTTGGCTCTGCTGACTGCTGCACACTGAAATTTTTGTATACCAACGCCCAAAGTCTGTTTTCGAAACTCGACGAACTGAGAATTCAGGTAGCCGTTCTGTCTCCCGATATTATAGCAATCACAGAAACATGGCTGTCACAGAACATCAGTGATTGCGAAGTAGCCTTATCCGGGTACCAGCTGTTCAGGAGAGACCGCACCCAACGCCAGGGTGGAGGAGTTGCGATGTATGTTAAAAGCAATTTCACAGTGTGTGAAATGACGGAGAAGATTAGCAATGGTATTGAGGCTATTTGGCTGAAAATAAAGACGCGGGGATCGCAGTTCCTTGAAGTCATGACTCTCTACCGACCACCGGGGACAGACACTGATGCTGATACTTGTTTGTTGGAGAACATAAAGGAGATAAGCAGTCGACCTGATGTTGTTCTCATGGGTGACTTCAATGCACCCAGCATTCGATGGAACGATCTGCAGGCACAGAGCTCAAAGTTTTCCTTCGATCATCGTCTGCTAAAGACAACACTTGAAGCTCTTTTTCACACAACATGTATTTGTTCCAACGAGAGCGCGTGGAGGACAACAGGCTAGTTGTTTAGATCTCGTCTTCACTAAAGATCCTGACAGTATAGATGAGGTACACTGCCTACCTCCACTTGGTCGAAGTGATCACGCAGTAATTTCATGGGAGTATGGTTTATATTCTATGCCATCTGCAATAAATGAAACCAGGCCCAATCTATGGCGAGGAGACTTTTGCAAGATGAGAGCTGAGGCATCACGAATAGACTGGGATGTTCTCTTCTCCGGGAATGTCACTGAGGACTGGAATTTATTTAAGGAGTATTTGTTGAATCTAATAAAATGCCATTGTCCGCCATCACAATTTAGGATATCTAACAGACCACAGTGGTTAACAAGGGATCTAAAAAGAGAGATTAACAGGAAAGGAAGGCTTTGGAAGAAATTTTGCCGATCCAATGAAAAATTTAGCCTTGCAAGCATACAAAACTCAGAGGAACAAGGTTAAAAGCTTGATCTTCCAAAGCCGACGGGATTACGAGAGGAATTTGCTCCAGAGAGCAGGTCACAATCCCAAATTACTTTACAGCTATGTAAGAAAAACCACACGTAACAGGAATTCGATTCCTGTTATGAGAAACGATGACGGTTTCGAGATATCAGAAAATAAAAACAAAGCTTAACACTTTTCCCAGTTCTTTCAGTCGGTTTTCACTAGAGAAGCTGTTTTTATTCCATCAAGTTACGAGACTACAGGAGTGCCACTTTTTCAGGATATGCTCTTTCAAGAAGCGGCGGTCTTTTAAGAATTAAAAAGTCTGAAGGCATGCAAATCTCCTGGCCCCGACGAGATTCCAGCAAAGCTACTCCTCGAACTTGCTCGAGAGCTGGCGAAACCGCTATCGTTGCTGTGCCAGAAATCGTTCGATACGGGAATTCTTCCTACCAACTGGAAAACAGCCCACATCGCACCGCTTCACAAAAGTGGTAGTCGTGCATTTGCTACAAATTACAGGCCTGTCAGCCTGACCTCAATCTGTTGCAAGGTTATGGAGAAGGTTGTCAAAAAGGAGTTGATGATTTATTTAGAAACCCGTAACCTCTTATCGACTGCACAATACGGCTTTCGTAGGGGAAGATCGTGTGTTACGAACTTACTTTTATACGATGCAAAGCTGGACAAAAAGCACTCGATGCAAAAAGACACTGTGCACGTGGCCTACATTGATTTCCAGAAGGCCTTCGATAGTGTTCCACACCAGCGTCTCCCTTCACAAGTTGAGAATGTACGGTATTGGCGGCAAACTTCTTACGTGGATCAAGAATTTTCTCGTCGGTCGTTCCCAAGTGGTCTGTGTAGGCGGATCGCGATCAAAAGCGCACAGTCATCGAGAGTGGAGTCCCACAAGGTTCAGTGCTCGGACCGATCCTATTTCTCTTGTTCATTAATGATTGTGTACAGGAATTGGACTGTAACTTTGCTATGTTTGCGGACGATATAAAAATCTGGAAAGTTATCCACAATGCTGCTGATGCAGACAATTTCCAAGAAAATCTTCGTCGATTGGACGAGTGGTCCCACAAATGGCTCTTGTCCTTCAACTCAAACAAATGCACCCTGCTACGTCTGGGAAATCGAAATCAGGTCACTGATATGCGACCCTACTATTTGAACGGTTTACCACTCCGAGAAGCACACACACAGAAGGATCTTTGGAGTTTGGATGAAAGACAACCTGAAGCCTTCTACGCAATGTTCCAAGGCAGCTAAATCCGCCAATTCAATACTGTACGCTATCAAGCGGGCATTTAAAGTTTTCGATGAAGACTGCTTTTCTAAAGTCTTTGGTACGTTTGTAAGGCCACATCTTGAATATGCGATCCAAGCCTGGCGACCGTGGACGCAACAGGACTACAACATGCTCGAAAGGGTGCAGCGGCGAGCCACAAAATTAGTAAGAGGTCAATCTGAACTGCCATATGAGATTCGTCTTAATAACCTAAAGCTCTATCCTCTGAGTTATAGGCAGTTGCGCGGAGACTTGATACAAACCTTCCGTATCGTGCGTGGCATGGATTGCGCCCTCCTATGTGATGACTTTTTCCAACTCGCCACTACGAAAAATCTCCGAGGTCATCCATTCAAACTAAGTGTGCCCCAAGTAAGATTGGATGTGAGGAAGTATTTTTTCACCAACCGTGTCGTGGAACCGTGGAATAACCTACCTGAGGCGATTGTTATGTCCCAGTCTGTGTATACATTCAAACATCGGCTTGACATACATATGTTACAGTACCACGAAGACTATGTGACTACTTAACCTTAACAATATCAGTGTACCACGTAAACCTGCCTGCATTTACTTGACTGCTACTTCTTTAATTTGCTTCTTATTCTTGCTACTTTTATGTCACAAAAAGGGATTTCAAAGGCGTAAGCCTATTTTCCTCAAATACACTGAACTGAACTGAAAAATATATGGAAGGCTGATTTTTAACGCGATGAGGAAAGAACTAATGTCTATGAGATGGGATTGTTTGCTTAAAGGGAATCCAGAGGACGACTGGCGATCATTTAATACAGTCTCACTCGATCTGATTGAACGCATTTGTCCAGTGAATTTGCAAAAAAAGAAAAGTCGCCTCGCCTGGTTAACAAGAGAACCTTACATGCAGTTAAAGAAGAAGAATAAGAAATGGAAGGTATTCAGGCAAACAGGGACAGCAGAGCATCGCAAAGAATTTCATCATCAAAGAAACGCTGTAAAAAGAATGATCCGTCAGGCAAGGAAGAACTATGAATCAAGAACTATTCAACAGGCTGAATATAAACCAAAACTTTTATTCCATTATATCAATAGCCGACTAAAAAACAAGGACCCAGTAGCAGTACTCATGGATGGGAATGGTGTTGAAGTCGTTGACAATTGCGACAAAGCCGAGAACTTAGGTCGGTTTTTTGCCTCAGTTTTCACTAGAGAACCGGAACTTCAGCTTGACCACGTCAACAGTGCTGTTATAGATGCCGATCCAGTGCTTGAATATATAATCTTCCAGGAACCTCTCGTGGAACTAGAACTGCGAAATCTGAAAGAAGCGAAGTCATCTGGTCCGGACGATATACCGGCCAAGTTCTTGAAAGAACTGGCCAGTGAACTGTCCAAACCACTAGCGCATATATTTAATTCGTCATTTGAATCAGGGAAACTGCCATCCGAATGGAAGGCAGCAAATATATACCCCATATACAAGAGTGGTGCTCGATCTAATGTCAACAATTATCGGTCTGACAGCCTTACCTCCATTTGCTGTAAAATAATGGAATCAATAATCAAGAAGGCAACCATGAAGTTCCTTGAGGAAAACCAATTACTCTCAGATCTCCAGCATGGCTTCAGACAGAATCGCTCCTGTCTTTCTAGTTTATTACCCTCCACAGAGCAGTGGACTCGTGCACTGGACGAAAATGGTAGGGTTGACGTCATATACACTGATTTCAAGAAGGCGTTTGACAGTGTCCCACACAAACGTCTCATCTACAAATTATCTGAAATCGGCATAAGAGGAATGCTGCTGACATGGATCGCAGACTTTCTTACAGATAGATTGCAAACTGTGTGCGTCGATACCTCGAAGTCAACACCTACTCCGGTTCTAAGTGGTGTCCCCCAAGGCTCGGTATTAGGGCCGTTACTCTTCTTAGTGTACATCAACGACTGTGTCGACGACCTGGATTGCAGCGCCATCATGTTTGCAGATTATGTTAAATTGTGGAGGGTCATCAGATCTGATTTCGATAGGCACGCACTTCAAGAGGATCTCAACCGCTTTAGCAGCTGGTCTGCTCGTTGGCTCTTAAATTTTAACGTTGGGCAGTGTGTGGTCCTAAGACTGCGTACAAGAAGGACCAGTGATGAGGATGATTCCTACCAATACATTCTCAATGGGCAGCCCCTTTCAATTGTTGAGGAACAGAAGGACCTCGGTGTTCTAATAAACTCCTCACTTAAACCATCTTCACATTGTTTAAAGGCAGCTAAACGCGCTACACAGGTCTTATTTGCGCTCAGACGTGGATTTGTGCAGATTGATTAGGGGAGGGCTACGAAGATGGTCAAGAATCTAAGTCATCTGCCTTACGAAGCCAGACTGGTTGAACTTGATTTGTTTCCTCTAAATTACAGGCAACTACGCGGTGACCTCATCCAAACCTACCGGATTGTCAGAGGCCGCGATTGTGCCCTAGAATTTGCGGACTTCTTCGAATTGGCTGGGACGGAACATCTGCGGGTCATCCCTTTAAACTGCAGAGGAAGTTTGTCCACACGGAAGTCCGTCGGAACGCCTTTTCGCAGAGGGTCGTTGGAGCATGGAACGGACTCCCTGACGAGGTGGTCCTTTCAGAAACTGTTGACACATTTAAATTCAAACTAGATACTCATTTTCTGAGAAACTATTGTCAATATAATGAAGATTGTGTAAACAGTGGCAGGTTGCGCCTGGCCCACGCATATCGATGACCCTACATTTTCATTTGTCAGATATATCACTGTAAACGTTTGTACTATTGAAATTTTTGCATGGGATTAGGGAGCTCAAGGGCGAAAGCCTACTTCCCTCAATAAAGTGACTTAAAGTGACTTAAGTGACTTAATTTTAGATGCTAATTTAAATATTTGTGCAATCCTTAAATGAACTGACAAAGAGCTTTTAGATGAATTTTAAGTTGTTTTCGTTATTTTTTAAGTCTGTTCTGGAGAAAATGCGGAAAAGTAGAAGAAGCTGTATTTGAACTAAAAATCTTAAACGGGATAAAGGCCTGGATTTTTTCTGTGAGGCTCTACAATAGCTCACGGAAAAAGTTTGGATCGTTAATTGAGAATATGCTATGCCAATCTAAAGTGCTTACGAAATTATTAATTGTTTCATGGTTTATGTTAGCAAAGTCGAGGTTATTGCATTTAACCTCAGGCTTTGGAAGAAGGGGGACTGGAAAACAACAGTGAATTATAGCGTGATCACTTGTGAAAAGATCATGATGGAAATTCATAAAGAGAGGGTGGACATCGTTTGTTTAAAATTAAATCTAAAATGTTGTCCTTTCTAGTAACTGATCTGACCAGTTGGGACATGTTTGAAAAGTGAACAGTATCGACAAATTTCTGATGTTTAGCGGAGAGGAATTTGCCTGCCAGTCAATGTCTGGCAGATTGAAATCGCCTACGATTAGTTTGATATCAAATTGAATGTCTGCAACTTTTTCAAATAGTTCACAGAGCTCGCTTTCATTGCCAGAATAATACGGAGAATTATAGACACAGCAAATAATCGCTTTTTTATTGTGCGGGAGGATGACTGAAGCAAAGCATACATTTCCAGAAAAGGACGAAATGCTCAGCTGAAAAGGGAAATGTACAAAGGATGACTTAATATAAAGAAGGCAAACACCGCCACGTTTTTCAGCGCGGTCTTGTCGGTACAAATTGAAATTATCTATAGCAAGCGTCGAGTCAGAAATAAGAGAGTGAGCCCAGGATTCAGTGATGCACAGCACATCTGGATCAAGCTCAAAGGCTACTGTTCTAAGCTCAGCCATCTTATTTACAACTGATCTCGCATTGAGTGAAACTAAGCTGAGCGTATTCCTGAGCTGCAGGTTACGCTCATCAGTATTTTTATAAAAAGGAAAATTTGGTGGCGGAGAAGAAAACTGGAAAGAAGAAACGAAAGGTGGGAAACAAAATTGCTCTGTTCTACAATTTGTGTAAATGTTTTTGTTAAGAGAACTGAGATTATTGTACAACGGCATGTTTGGATGAAAACCTTGGAAGGGAAGGCTATATTGTGGCGTTTGAAAGATAGGGGGGTGGCATAGAAATGAGATTTTGAGGGAAGTTAGCATATATTGGCGGAAAACGGGCATTTGAAAAAGGAATAAATGATTTCGAAAAACTGGGAAACTAATTAGAAGCGTTAATTATTTGGGGATTTCCGACACTCTTTGGGTTGGGAAAGATGCTAACGTTAGCGTTTGCAGCTGTCGTAGATGCTGAGGGGTTAGCAGGTTTCCCATTGGTAATAACATTACTGATTTTAATGCCTGGATTAGCCAATGATTCAGATTTACTTGTAGTTTTCTTAGGGTTAGTAGATTTTGCAGCTATAGCAGGCATGGTTTACTTGTGATGAGAAAGAAGTGGTTTTGACACAATTTCACTCAAACCAGGAACAAAGTTAACGGGTGAAGATTCAGCTGGAATCGAAATTCCTGTCAATCCGCAGGGCCGTGGGCGTTCAATAGCTGCAGGACAAACGTCTGAGATAACTTTTGGTATTGAAGGTGTAGACCAAGGCTTCTTGTTTGTTAAGGAGGGCGAAACCCGACGTTCCATTGGGGTTTTATCCCTACAGATAAACAACTTATTTTTTTTCAAATATTGAGCTCAGTGCTCATGTTTAGAGAAAATAAGGTCAACTTCAATTGCTGAAAAAAGTTTGACCAAAATAGGCGGGTTTTTACCACGGAAAGACAACCTTTTAGCTTCAGCGACTTTAAAGTTAAAGCCGCACGAGTAAAAGAAATGAAATGCAACGTCCAGGGGGATTTTACTCTTGGGAACGTTTTTTAAAAGAAAATTGAAACTCCTTTTATGTCGGTCAATTGACTCATTACTGACCATGTTTATAAAAGGCTCTAGTTTCACGCATTGTTCAGAAGTGAGTGAAGACAACTTTCCCTCAAAAATGGTACCAAGGATCGTGAAGAGAGAACCATATTTAGACATAAAGGTATTAAAGTTTTCCAGGGCGTCAAGGTTTAATTTCTTCATGTTTTAGGTGGGTTGCTCTAGTGGAAGTTTAACGCGAAGAGGCTGTTTGCGTCTAAGCACTGACTGGGGTTTCATATTGATTTTAAAATATAAGTCGATAAAACGAGAGAAATATTGTCACTAGTGACGTTTAACGGAATAAAAGATGTTATACATGAAAAATGTGTTTTAAGCAAAGGCACTGCAAGCAAATATCTGCAAGGTAACGAGTTTAAACTGAAAATAGAATAAGCGAAGAGGCTATGCAGGAGGAAAAATTATATCAACTGGTAAACCAGTTACTGCAAATTATTATTCGCTGGAAATAATGTAAACTTACAAATTTTCAACTTTATTTCTAGAATTAAACTTTAGATTCCGTACTTTTGACCTAAATCTGCGAGAACTTTAATGAGGCTATGTAGAGTGAAAAAGTTTAATAAACTGTATATTTCTCCCTTTTGCAATTGCAATAACTGCAAGTTTGTACAGCTGATAATTAGGTAGAATTACAAGAAATTGTCAATAACTAAGCTAATATTTTCAACAGGAAACGAAGAAATAGGTTGAAGATTTGAGAATTCACTTATCTTCAAATTTGAGCAAACCGCCTTCGACCTTGATGCACCTTAAGTTTGTACTAAGTTTGTAATGATGGGGCCCTCTAAGCCTTAAATATACAATTGACTTATTTATGGATACTGTTTATCACTTTCATTTTGGGCAATTCACCAGCAGCCTCGCAAAATCCGTCGACTACAAGATAAAATAATTTTCAGGGAAAAACCCTTTGTCTACATCCTACTTTCGTTTATTGACGAAGGGTTGAATATAAGACTATGTTTCTGTCTTTAATTGCTATGTTCAAATAGGTCTTCATAGGTAAGCCTGCTTGATTATTTTCAGACAATGCTTTGGATATTTCAAACAGCGAATATTCTTCTAGTACTGTGTTCACTCGAATAGCTTCCGGGAGCCCATATTTGGATTTTTGGCATATAGATCTATCTATAAGTTGAAGGCATTATTGTTGAACACTTTTTGCTTTTACTCCACCGGCTGCCATGAACTTTCCCATTGGAGCCAACTGGGCATGTAAAGGGCGCGCTGCTGGCACTCTTACGTGGGGTAAGTGATACCTACCGATCACTGTTTGTTGATTTTTCTGGGGCCATCGATCACTGATTTACTTTTGAACAGATGAATGCTGTGGGCCCCAGGTTTTCCGAATCAAGTAAAATGCATGAAACAGTTTCATCCTCGCCTTATTTCTTTTTTGGTCACCTGTATTTCAACTGACTCAGAGGATTTTTCCAGGGACATCGTTATTTTTTTCTATTTGTTTCGTTTAATATTTTGTCCATCGTCCTTTGCCGTTTCTTTGCAATATTTAGTCTCACTTGCTTATGTTTTCAGCTCTTTGCATCGTGATTCGGCCATTTACATTTATTATGTTTTATGAGTACTGTTATTTGTTCCGAGAGGAGATCGGGATCTCCTTCGAATCTCAAAAATTGATGAAGATTCTCAAAACTGCGAATTACTCTAAAAGTTACTGTTTTTTTCCAAGAATTATGCTAAAAATAAAAGCTCATCTTATCTTTTAAAGTTAATCTGCACGCACTTTACCTTGACCATGCGAGAAGGTAATGTTCGCTGACGATTTTAAGTTATGGAACTCGATTGAAAAACCGGAGGATGCGCAGAAATTACAACAAAACTTTGATCGCTTGCAAACATGGTGTGATGAGTGGCTGCTGAACCTTAATCTTAACAAATGCCAAATAATCCGACTTCGGTCTAGTTCCAGAAGGATGATTAGGTTTGAATACCAGTACTTCATCAGTGGTCACCAACTCCAGGAGGTAAATATTCTAAAGGACTTGGGTATATGGATAACACCAACTCTCAAACCATCGTCGCACTGTGCGAATATCGCAAAGAAAGCTATGTGTATTTTAGGCGCAATCAGGAGGTCCTTCGTTAATTTTTGACGGAGAGCTTTTTTTGGGCGCGTGTTTGGAACATTTATCCGACCGCTGTTGGAATATTGCGTTCAGGCGTGGCGCCCTTGGACGAAACATGACTACGCTCTGCTGGAGAAAGTTCAACGGAGGGCAACGAAACTACTCAAAGGATTGGAATGCCTACCCTATGAGGGCCGCCTAGCAAGACTTAAAGTTTTTCCTCTCTTTTATAGGCAATACAGAGGGGATATGATCTTAGTCTTCAAACTTGTCAGAGGAGTGGATTGTGCTCTTCAGATGGCCAACTTTTTTCTGAATTGGCAAACATGACAAGTATCCGAGGTCACCAATACAAACTGAAAAGAAATCACACCAAACTTGAAGTGCGGGTCAACTTCTTTTCCCAACGGGTGATTGACGAATGAAACAAACTGCCAGCCTCAGTTGTTCAGGCTGAAAGCGTAGAAATGTTTAAAAGAAGACTTGATGCATTTTTACTTGATAAACATATATTTAGTCGACAGCAATGATCGATATACTAAAACGACTATCGCCATGTAACATTTGCTTGTTTTGCTACTGTCTATATGTAAATAGGGTTTTCAAAGGCTCTGCCTATCTCCCTTACATATACTGAATGAAAAAAATTTCCATCTCCATGTGTTTTGCAACAACATTTTCTTGAGGTCGAAGAACGCGTTCCCATATTTTCCTATGGGTTCTTATTGTGCGTGGTAACAAAAGTTGCGACATTAAGCGAAAGGTTTTGGACATATTTGACCTCATAAGCTTGACAATCTTCTTCAGATAGTCTCTTAGTCTGCTCAAAAATACGTCGAATCAAGGGCATAATGCAAATGTCACTTTGCAAATGGTATCAATGACAGAGTTTACGCAAACAACGGCGAAAAGATAAAGGGAGGTAAACCTCATCCGTGACATTAATTGTCTTTTTACAGGGAACAAAACGAGAAATAAGTGGATATAAATCTTCGTATAGCATACTGACGTAGAATGAAATCAGACCAATCGTGGGAATTAAGATGTATCAATAATTCTGTCGAAAGGGCTGATCGTTAATCAAAGAAAAAGCTATATTTTTTGGAAAACGTTTCATCGGTTTCGAATTATGGTGCAGAAGCCACGGTGTCGTGGTCTGAGCTCCCTTATGGGCCTAAAGATGACACTGTCAAAGGCAGGCAATATCTGCAGAAGCTTAGATCACGTATGCTTGATCCTCGGATAGGGAAGTCAATAACCTGATTTCACATGCCGATATCTACGGCCTCGATTAAGTCCTCAAACTTTATGAGACCAGAGGTTGAAAGCATCGAATTTCAGGAAGGTTGAAATCACCTGCGATTAAGCAATACTTAAAATTCAAGTAAGTTGTGGCGTGAGGGACAAAGATCGTAATCCTCACTGGTATTGAACGGGTGATAGACACAGCCAACGAGTAAAGAGTTCTCAGTATTTAAGGTAATTTGAAGCCAATGGCTCTCTATAACCGCGGTAAACTGCAGATGGTCTAAGGGCCGAAATGCCAGCGTTTGCTCAACATATATACAGCTTCCTCCACTATGATTGTCACGGTCCTCATTTCGAGTACAAGTTTAACCTAAAAGAGATAGCTCGGAGTCGGGTGCAGAAGGTTCTGCACATGTTTCAGTTACAATAACAATATCTGGATAGTGGTCGAAGACTAGAGTCTGAAGCAGTGGCATTTTATTGAGCAGGGATCTGGCATTTAGAAAGAACAGTTTGAGTGGGCACGTTGTTTGTTTTTAGGGAGGGTGGCTAAGTCGTCAAGTGGTTGATGGGCCACTGAACATAGGGGGCGGGTGCTCCCACTATTTTCTGGAAAAACGTTTGCGAGATAGCTCGCGCCTGATGTGGGAAGAGGGCAGTAAGATATGGGTGGAAATGATGAAAATGGGAACTGGAGACTACCTCTAGCTATTGGAGCATGTCCGGGAAACTCATGGGCAGGAAACTGCAAAGTATTCCTAGTTAAGTGGCACAGAATGTCAGGCGAGTCTAGCAGTCCAGTAGGACCCTTCATATTGAGAGACAACTAGGGAAACGACCGTGCTGAACATTGATTGCGAGGTGGGGGGCGCACTGTTGCGAATGGAACAGAAGTGCCATTCTTGGAGGAGAATGCTGACATGGTTGGTTAAGCAGCCTCAATATAAGGCCTGGGCGGTAGCTGGAAATTCGAGGTAGTTGGGAATGGGGTATTTTGGGGACTTTTGGCGAACGTAAAGAAGTATTTTTCTTGGGCAGCATAGATTTTTTCGATTTTTCAGTTGTCGAATCTTTACCAGGAGTAACCGGTAAACGTGGTATGGGTGTGGCTAGAGGAGAATTACTGTAGTATTGAGAACGAATAAGAGAAGTACTTTGTCTTGAGATCCCACAAGATCAATCAAAGTTGGTTTCCGTACAGAGTTAACTGGGGATTCAGACGGCAATGTCGCAGATGACATTGGATGCGATTTGCTCAACGTGGCAACATAAGTAGGCATTTCTGTGTTGCTTGCCGAAAATTTAATTTTTTTGTTTGCTCTGCATTGGGGTGAGTTCAGGAGAGAAGAGTGACTAATATGGGGTCATTACGACTGAGCAAGCGCAGTCAGTTAGCGTGCGCGTCTCTGAATCCAAGCCACAGCTTTGCAGAAACAAACACGCACCGTCGATTGCAGATAAGTAATTTGGAATATGCGCAGCATAAAATTATGTTTGCGTTTTATCCGTTAATCGTTTTCTGAGCTAATTATTCCAATTACTTGAAAGGCCTGCTGGATAACTGGGTCGGAGTTCCTGGTCATTGCTCAATGTAGCAGTTAATCTATTATTTCATCAGCCGACAACCGATTATTGTAAGACGAAATTTACGCTTGAGAAACCAAAGGATCATGAGGCTCAAGATGTACCAAATGGCTCTTAGAGTTAATAATATCTTGAGAGGGCTGCAAATCCTCTCATATGCCAGATATGTCTCCTTCCATTACTCTATTACTCAAGGATGGAAGGGAAGCTGTAACCTCGCGTACATAGCCAATCGCTTGCAGGACATCGTTAACATCTAGCCGAAATTTTCGTTTATTTAATAGAAAGAATGAGTTAATAATTTGTAACAGTATACTTAAAAAGGCTAAAATTGCGGCTACTTTCTTACAGTAAATAGAAAACGACAAGCTGGGCACAGATTCAAACTCACTCTCACTGGAGTTGTTATTCACCCGCATCCTCAACATGTGTCCCATTTCCCTGCTCAGCCAATGCCTCAGTGTGGAATATGGGAATGGGAGTTCATTGCGTTTGGTACTGGACTGTGCGCCTGAAAACCATGACTCAAGCAGCTTGCGGGACACAATATTTTCAAAATTTTCAAGGATTTATTCCTCATCAAACATGAAAATATGGCCGGGTCCCATCGAGTGAACAGCATGCTTAGAGCCAGCGTCGTTCCACCGGACCGCGGCTGTGTGCTCGGTCATTCGCGTCCAAGGAAATATCCAGGATCCCACGACGAATTTGCTTTGTCCACAACCGCAACAGATCAGGTAAAGGACGCCGGACGTTTCCTGACGTGGCAGTGGGTCATTCGGCCCTAATGACTCGGCGCTTGATGGTTGCTTTTGGTCCGTGTGCAATCCCAACTCCACGTGGAGTGGTAAGACAGCAGACGGCTTCCTCGCGTACATAGCCAATCGCTTGCAGGACATCGTTAACATCTAGCCGAAATTTTCGTTTATTTAATAGAAAGAATGAGTTAATAATTTGTAACAGTATACTTAAAAAGGCTAAAATTGCGGCTACTTTCCTACAGTTAGTAGAAAATGAAAAGCTGGGCACAGATTCAAACTCACTCTCACTGGAGTTGTTATTCACCCGCATCCTCAACATGTGACCCATTTCCCTGCTCAGCCAATGCCTCAGTGTGGAATATGGGAATGGGAGTTCATTGCGTTTGGTACTGGACTGTGCGCCTGAAAACCATGACTCAAGCAGCTTGCGGGACTCAAGATTATCAAAACTTTCAAGAATTTATTCCTCATCAAACATGAAAATATGGCCGGGTCCCATCGAGTGAACAGCATGCTTAGAGCCAGCGTCGTTCCACAGGACCGCGGCTGCGTGCTCGGCCATTCGCGTCTGGAGAAATATCCAGGATCCCACGACGAATTTGCTTTGTCCACAACCGCAACAGATCACGTAAAGGACGCCGGACGTTTCCTGACGTGGCAGTGGGTTATTCGGCCCTAATGACTCGGCGCTTGATGGTTGCTTTTGGTCTGTGTGCAATCCCAACTCCACGTGGAGTGGTAAGACAGCTGACGGCTTTCGATACGTTCTTCAATTATGGAAGAGTTTGTCAGAATTTTTGGCCAGTTGGATTGTTTCCCTCTTACTTTTTGCATATACACCGCTTAAAAAACTTGCGCAGGTGGCTATTCGCTCTCAGTAGCCTGCAAAGATATTGTACCTCAGCAACATTGTCTTCAATTTCGCTGCAACGCAAGTCTACGCACCGGCCTAGCGCCCTTACGTGAATGCGTTTGGGACCGATCGGGTGTTTAATGTTAAAGTTCAATACTTGCGTCATATTTGTTGTCTTCTTAGACACTTTGGTTTACAGACGATGAAAATCTTTGTGGCAAATGAGGACATTCAGAAAGGCCAGCTGCTTGCTTCCTTCTTTCTTCATCGTGAATTGAATGCCTGGGAAGTCGGCGTTGAGAAGTAATCATGAAGTTCCTTGAGGAAAACCAATTACTCTCAGATCTCCAGCATGGCTTCAGACAGAATCGCTCCTGTCTTTCTAGTTTATTACTCTCCACAGAGCAGGAGACTCGTGCACTGGACAAAAATGGTAGGGTTGACGTCATATACACTGATTTCAAGAAGTCGTTTGACAGTGTCCCACACAAACGTCTCATCTACAAATTATCTGAAATCGGCATAAGAGGAATGCTGCTGACATGGATCGCAGACTTTCTTACAGATAGATTGCAAACTGTGTGCGTCGATACCTCGAAGTCAACACCTACTCCGGTTCTAAGTGGTGTCCCCCAAGGCTCGGTATTAGGGCTGTTACTCTTCTCAGTGTACATCAACGACTGTATCGACGACCTGGATTGCAGCGCCATCATGTTTGCAGATTATGTTAAATTGTGGAGGGTCATCAGATCTGATTTCGATAGGCACGCACTTCAAAAGGATCTCAACCGTCTAAGCAGCTGGTCTGCTCGTTGGCTCTTAAATTTTAACGTTAGGGAAGTGTGTGGTCCTAAGACTGCGTACAAGAAGGACCAGTGAGGTCCGAAATCCACAAATATTTAACGCTTCTAATTATGCTACCAGTTTTTCGAAATCAATTATTTCTTTTTCAAATGCACGTTTTCCGCCAATTTTTGCTAACGTCCCGCAAAATCTCATTTCTATGCCACCTCCCTATCTTTCAAACGCCACAATATAGCCTTCCCTTCCAAGGTTTTCATCCAAATATGCCGCTGTACAATAATCTCAGTTCTCTTAACAGTAACATTTCGACAAATTATAGACCAGAGCAATTTTGTTTCCCACCTTTCGTTTCTTCTTACCGGTTTCTTCTCCGCCACCAAATTATCCTTTTTTTATAAATACTGATGAGCGTAACCTGCCGCTCAGGAATACGCTCAGCTTAGTTTCACTCAATGCGAGGTCAGTTGTAAATAAGATGGCTGAGCTTAGAACAGTAGCCTTTGAGCTTGATCCAGATGTGCTGTGCATCACTGAAATCCTGGGCTCACTCTCTTATTTTTTTGACTCGACGCTTGCTATAGATAATTTCAATTTGTACCGACAAGACCGCGCTGAAAAAAACGTGGCGGTGGTTTGCCTCCTTTATATTAAGTCATCCTTTGTACATTTCCTTTTTCATCTGAACATTTTCGTCTTTTTCTGGAAATGTATGCTTTGCTTCAGTCATCCTCCCGCACAATAAAAAAAGCGGTAATTGGCTGTGTCTATAATCCTCCGTGTTATTCTGGCAATGAAAGCGAGCTCTGTGAACTATTTGAAAAAGTTGCAGACACTCAGTTTGATGTCAAAATAATCGTAGGTGATTTTTAATCTGCCAGACATTGACTGGCAGGCCAATTCCTCTCCGCCTAAACATCAGAAATTGGTCGATACTATTAACTTTACAAACATGTCCCAACTGGTCAGATCAGTTACTAGAAATGACAAAATTTTTAGATTTAATTTTTTTACAAACGATGTTCATCCCTCTCTTTATGAATTTCCATCATGATCTATTTACAAGTGATCATGCAATAATTCACTGTTGTTTTTCAATTCCCCTTCTTACGAAGCCTGAGGGTTAAATGCAATAACCTCGACTTTGCTAACAGAAGCCATGAAACAATAAATAATTTCGTAAGCACTCTAGATTGGCATAGCATATTCTTAGTCAACGATCTGGACTTTTTCCGTGAGCTATTGCAGAGCCTCTCAGAAAAAATCCAGGCTTTTATCCCGTTTAAGATTTTTTTAATTCACATTCAGCTTCTTCTACTGTTCCGCATTTTCTCCAGAACAGACTTAAAAAAATTACGAAAAGCAACTTAAAGATTCATCTAAAAGCTCTTTGTCAGTTCATTTTAAGGATTGCACAAATATTTGAATTAGCATCGAGAATAAGGCTCGCGCGAGATAAGCGTAGGGAGTCTCGAGCACTAAGTGATGCCAATTCATCCAAATCTGTTGCTCAAATCTTTCATGTTCGGTCATCGGCTAAGCGTCTGAATGTAACTCCGCCCTTACTCGACTGTAACAGAAAATTTGTTACAGATGATTTGGGCAAAGCAGAATTGTTAAACTCGTTTTTGCCAACCACTTTACCACTGAAACTAGCCCCACTCCCACAATTCCTCTGCTTTCAAATTCGCTTCTAACAACTATTAATTTCTCGCCTTCATGTATTCAAAAAGAAATAGCTCACCTAAAAAATTCACATTCAGTTGGAACTGATAACATTCCAAACTCACTTATTAAACAGTTAAAGGGATTTTTCCACCTTTACTAAGCAAATTATACTCAGTATTTCTCGAAAATGGTTTCTTCCCCGATTATTGGAAAACTTCTATTATAATACCAGTTTTTAAATCGGGTTCCCGCTCGGACATTCATAACTATCGCGGTGTTCATAAAACGCCCTCTCTTGCTAAACTCTTCGAAAAAAACTAATTGCAAAACAAATCACGGATTTTTTTGCATAAGCAATAAAATTATCAACTTTTTCCCAACACGGCTTCTTACCGGACCGTTCTTGTGAAACCTGCCACATGTCTTTTCTAAATCTACTAACCTCTCTTCGTAATGATCATCTATCTGTAGTAGTTATCTATTTTTGATCTTAGTAAGGCATTCGATAAAGGTGCCTCATAAACGACTTCTAGCTAAACTAGAAGCTATAGGATTTCGTAGTCCCCTTACTGACTTTATTAGATCATACCTAAATGATCGAAAACAAAAAAGTTTTAGTAGGGTCCTCATACTCAAGTGCTACCCCGATTGTTAGTGGTGTCCTTCAAGGTACCGTATTAGGTCCTTTGTTGTTCTTACTGTATATAATTGATATTTCATCGATATTTAAACATTCTCAATCTTTTATTTATGCTGATGATCTCAAATGCGTGTATTCCTTCTCTAACTCTACAACCGAACGGTGCCTAGAAAAATTCATTCAGACTTAGACGCTCTTTCGGCCTGGAGCTCCCACAGGGGCTAATGGAGTTCTCACCTTCTAAGTGTCGCTACATGAGTTTTGGGCCTGTTAGGCTGCCGCAACCTCTTATCTTTTGAAGGTTGCCCATATGATTGAATGTTCATCCATCAAGGACTTGAGCTTAAGCTACACCAATAAATTAGATCTTTCGCCTCATGCCGATAGAATTACGGCCAAAGCTGCTCAGATTTGCGGCTTTATTTCTTATAATTTCTACCTTCCTGAAATTAAATTAAGACTTTATCGTATGTTTTTACTTCCCATTCTTGAATTTTGCTGTCCTTTCTTCGGTTTGATGAACGAATCTAGCCGTTCAAAAATTGAAAATGTTCAAAAGAAATTTTCACAAAAAAACTCCTATATCCGACTCTTTAACTACTTCCTACTCAACAAGATGCCAGCTAACGAAGCTAAAAATTTCTTTGGGTCAGGAGACTTGAAGCAGGCTTTTGTCTCCTTTTTCGTCTTAATAATAGTTCAACTCTCCCAAAAGCTTTCTGTCATTACCCCCGTTAGTCTTCCTTATAACCTAAGAAATTCTGAACTAATTATACCTCACCCTGCATCCTCCACGTGTAAAGGCTCTCTCTTCTTTGCTACTAGGTATAGTTTTTCCTTTGGAATAACTTGCCAATTGAAATAAGGTCGTTAACTAGTCTATCTGCATTCAAGCGAAGACTGCACATTTATCTTAACACTGATTCTATTAACCTTTTTATTTTCCTCATCTTTTCCCAGTAGCTTTCCCATGACTCCGGAGAAGGACCATCGGGAATTTGAGTAACCCTCTTGAAACTATATTTACGCTACCTGGAGACGCCCATGAACTATAATGTCTCCTTATATCACCCATCCTCCAAACGATGACGTCATTCGGAAATTTTTACCCGTTGTGCGCGATCATTCAAATAGGAGGATATTAAGTTCAGAAGCTTGTTACCTATGCCGAAGGAAGTAAGTTTCAGCAGGAGGAGATCGGGGTCAACACGATCAAAAGCCTTCGTGAAGTCGAAATCAACGGTGTAAATTGCAAAACCACTATCTCTAGATTGTAGCACATGATCAAAGTAAGAGAGCTGGCAGGTGTCACAAGATCTTTTTTCGAGAAACCCATGCTGAGCCGCATTAAGTAGGTTATTCTCTGTTAGGTGACGCATCAACTTGTCTTTAATCAAGGTCTCTAATATCTTCGAGGCTGCTGGCAGTGTATTTATTGGCCTAAAGTCGTCAAATGACGTAGTTCTGCCGTGTTTGGGTATAGGCAAAATGTACGATTCCTTCCATAAAATAGGAAAGGTTTCACTTTCAAGAGCAAGATTGAATATCTTATACAGAAGTGACGGAAATATATCATTTGCATCCGCCTTTAGAACGCTGACCGGGACGCCATCTGGTCCAGGACTGTAAGATTGGCGAGAACGCCGAATGGCTACGGTTACGTCCCAGAGGGTAAAAGTTATGTTTTTCGAGGACGATACCGGTCCAAACCCGGACGTTTGGAAAGGGGCGACCGAATGTTCACTGAAAGTTCTAGACAAGAAAGCATTGAAGCTATCAGCCGTCAACTTAGCGTCAGCTATAGGGTTTCAAAAGCATCTCGAAGTACAGGGTACTGAGTTTTTTTCTCTGCGATTTTTACAGTCCGCGAAAAGAGTTTTGCAACATTGTACGAAGGGTTTTTCGGCAAAGTTAACCTCTTCAGCTAGTCGCTTTTTCTTCGGAGAGCCTCTTAGCCTGTTCAAAAGATTTGCTGGATCAATGGCAGGACGGAAGTGTCATTTAGTCGATGAAAACGACGCGAGAGTCTACGCAATCTACGGCGGAAAGGTAAAGGGAGGTAGACTTCATCCTTGACATTAATTATTTTTCTTACGAGGAACAAAACGAGAAATGAGTGGACCTAGAACTTGGTAGAATGTATCAGTACAAACATTCACATCCAAACATAGAAAGAAGTTAGTCCAATCGTGGGAATTAAGATGTGTTAGTAATTCCCCATATTTGCTGATCGGAAATCGTGGAAAAAAAGCTATATTTTTTTGAAAACGTTTCATCAGCCTCGATTTCTAGTGAAGAAGCAACTATAGCATGGTCTGAACTCCCAAGTGGGTCTAAAAGGTGAAACTGACAGTGGCTGACAACCTCTGCAGAAGATAAGATCAAGTATGTTTGATCCTCGGGTGGGAAAATCAACTACCTGATCCCACATGCCAGTATCTATGGCCTCAAGCAAGTTTTCGAACTTTGCAGGACCGGAAGGTGGAAACCAATGAACTTCAGGGAGATTGAAGTCACCTGCAATCAAGCAGTACTTCATATTTAGGTCAACTGCGGCATGAAATGCCTGCAAATAAAATGTACAAATACATAACTGGCCCTGCTATGTCATTAGTAAGCAATGTTTTAAAATTAATGGTGAACTAGAAAAAATAGGCAGTGAAAAAGAACTCCTACCATAAAAATGGAGGCACAGTTCAATAGGCCTTCATTTTTGAATAGAAGGTAGGAGAAAAACTGCTAAGGAAGATAAGATTAGGTGGTAGAGTAGGGTAATACTGCAGTAGCATTTCAGAATGAGATAATGAAACGTCGAGCTGATTCGTTCTTGATCACTTAGGCGTATGAAACTAAATCTCACGAAAACGCGTCAATGAACTTAATTCCTCAGCATATTGGGATCCAGAATTGAATTCTGATAAAGGTAAGTATCCAAAAAAAGGTAGAATTTTAGACTGTGGAGCACCAAATGTGTACATCCGAATGATGACATCGTTTGGATGACTGGTGATATAAGGAGACATTATAGTTCATGGGCTACTCGAGGTAGCGAAAATATATATTTCAAGAGGGTCACTTAAATTCCCGATGGTCCTGCATCCGAGTCATGGGGAAAGCTACTGGGAAAAGATAAGGAAAATAAAAGGTTAATAGAATCAGTGTTAAGATAAATGTGCAGTTTTCGCTCGAATGCAGATAGACTAGTTTACGACCTAATTTCAATTGGAAAGTTATTCCAAAGAGAACTATACCTAGAAGCAAAGAAGAGAGAGCGTTTACACGTGGAGGATGCAGGGGGAGGTATAATTAGTGCAGAATTTCTTAGGTTATAAGGAAGACTGACGGGGGTAATGACAGAGAGGTTGGGGAGAGTTGAACTATTATTTAGTCGGAAAAGGAGACAAAAGCCTGCTTTAAGTCTCCTGACCTAAAGAAATTTTAGCTTTATTAGCGGGCATCTTGTTGAGTAGAATGTTGTTGAAAGAGTTGGAAATAGGAGTTTTTTTGTGAAGTCTTTGAAAATTTTCAATTTTGTATGGTAGATTAGTTCATTAAACCGATGAAAGGACAGCAAAATTCAAGAATGGGAAGTACAAACATACGATAAAGTCTTAATTAAATTTCAGGAAGGTAGAAATTATAAGAAATAAAGACGCACTCTGAGCAGCTTTGGCCGTAATTCTTTCAGCTTGAGGCGAAAGATCTAATTTATTGGTGGAGAAACATTCAACCATAGGGCAACCTTCAAAAATAAGAGGTTGCGGCAGCTTACCAGGCCCAAAACTCATGTAGTGACACTTAGTAGGTGAGAACTCCATTAGCCATGTGGAGCTCCAGGCCGAAAGAGCGTCTAAGTCTGAATGAATTTGTTCTAGGCACCGCTCGGTCGTAGACTTAGAGAAGAAAGCGTAGAAATGTTTAAAAGAAGACTTGATGCATTTTTTCTTTATGAACATATATTTAGTCGACAGCAATGATCGATATACTAAAACGACTATCGCCATGTAACATTTGCTTGTTTTGCTTGTGTCTAATTGTTAATAGGGTTTTCAAAGGCTCTGCCTATCTACCTTATATATACTCAATTATACTGAATTAAGAAATACACGCATTTGAGGTCATCAGCATAAATAAAAAATTGAGGATGTTTAACTATCGATGAAATATCATAAATATACAGTACGAACAACGAAGGACCTAATAAGGTACCTTGTAGGACACCACTGACAATCGGGTAGCACTTGAGTATGAGGGCCCTACTAAAACCTTTTGTTTTCGATCATTTATGTTTGATCTAGTAAAATCAGTAAGGGGACTACGAAATCCTATAGCTTCTAGTTTAGCAAGAAGTCGTTTATGAGGCACTTTATCGAATGCCTTACTAAGATCAAAAAAGATAACTACTACCGATAGAGGATCATTACGAAGAGAGGTTAGTAGATTTAGAAAAGACATGTGGCAGGTTTCACAAGAGCGGTCCGGTAAGAAGCCGTGTTGGGAAAAGTTGATAATTTGATTGCTTATGCAAAAATCTGTGATTTGTTTTGCAATTTGTTTTTCGAAGAGTTAAGCAAGAGAGGGCGTTTTATGAAAACCGCGATAGTTATGAATGTCCGAGCGGAAACCAAATTTAAAAACTGGTATTATAATAGAAGTTTTCCAATAATCGGAGAAGAAACCATTTTCGATTAATACTGAGAAAAATTTGCTTAGTAATGGTGTAAAATCGCTTAAGTGCTGAATAAATGAATTTGGAATGATATCAGTTCCAACTAAATGTGAATTTTTAGGTGAGATATTTCTTTTTGAATATATGAATGCGATAAATTAATGGGTGCTAGATGTCAATTTGAATTTTGAAGCAGAAAGATTTAGGAGTGAAGCTTGTTTCAATGGAAAAGTGGTTGGCAAATAATGCATTTTACAATTCTGCTTTCCTCAAATCCTCTCTAACGACATTTTTGTTACAGTCAAGTAAAGGCGGAGTGACATTCAGACGTTTTGACTGATTACGTGGATGCCCAAAATCTGAGGAGAATGATGATCATTGATTAGGATTTTCCAGAGCGTAATTTCGGTTTACGCAGTTACAAAGTCTTTGCAAAGAAGGCGTGGATATATGGTGGAGAGGGAATAACCCCTTGTCGCTCCTTGGGACTCCTCCGGTTTGTTGATATTTCTGATTGTTTCAGGCACGTGGTATAACTTGGTACAGAGCCGATAGGTTTGCGCCCAGAAATGTGCAGCTCTGTGGATACTTTTGCCTCATGGGCTACCCGAGTCACAAACTGTTCTAACCCAACGTTCGACATCGTCATTAACCGTCTTTGGAGCAACCCGAATATGCAAAAAGACGTGTTGGCGGTTCTGGCAGGAGTGACGAAACTTATACAATCACGGAACGGAACGGAGTCAGCAGCCGAATATTATGCCGCACTGGTAAATAACCCTGTGACGACTATCCTTTCTTAGTTAAGTTTGCTCAACACTGACTCGTCCACCAAATCTGCTGAGGCATATCTTTTGCGGCTGATCATCTGCAAAGCGTAAGTATTTGCCCCCCCTCACTTTCCTAGTGTTCCCGTGTCCCTTCTACGAAAGACATGTAGCGAGTCGTCCAAAACATTGACAAATGTATTAATGGCTGCGTTACAAGAGGACATTCTTGATATATCTCTTTGCAAGTCGACCTTGCTGGCTCTTGGCAGAGTCCTTGCTGCCCAGTCATCTGATAGCTGGTCTTCTGAATCCGTCCGGCATACTTACAGAATCTTCCTGCAATTTGTGGATCATGAAAATCCAACCATTCGGAAAACCTGTCAGACGGCAGTTTTGGAAATTCTTACGTCATCTTTAAGCCAAGAGGGAATTCATCACCCAGTCTGTCACCAGACTGTTTCTCACTTATGTACACTCATCAGACAGGAGCGAAAGTAAGTCATTTATTTGTTTTTTTTTACAATATTGAGCTCCAAAATTCATGATAATAAAGCGAAATTGTATATTATTATTTATTGGGGTAGGTTAAGTATGGTATGTGTGACGCTATGTGCAGTTGTGGCCGCTTTCGCCATATCTCGACATTTTGATATTTAGTTAAGATCAGCTGTCGACGATGTTTGCTACTATCCATTAGAAATGCGTATACATTTCTCCCTGATGAGAAATTCTTCTCTCAAGAACCTCCCAAAAATAAATCCTACTGTTGCATCTCAGTGATATATCCAACAGTAACTATAATCACAGGTTGTGAATCAGTTGTGGTTAAATAACGCATAGTCAATCCGAAATTTATTCCTGTAGCTGTATAAAAGGTTGCTGCAAGTGTGCTTCCTACCAGTAAACTAGCCGGGATTTTTTTGCCCCCTGGCCTACTTTGCTATCAAGGCCGAGGTTCAGCTAGACTTCTAACTAACGTATCTGTCAATGCTAATTGTCACTTAGGTAGGTCGGATGCAAAATTCAATTAACATCAAAGGGTTCGCAACAGAGACCGGTACCAGACGTACTTATGCAGTGAGGACGGCATATGGGGCAGTACTCTTACTGTAAAATGTAAAGACTACCAATCAATGTAGCCTAGCAGTCAACTTTGTTAACTTGTAACTTGTAACTTTGCTGAAGTACAGTAATATTACCAGCTTTGATAAGTAGTCTTCGTTGTGATTGACGACTCCGAGGATGAGGCTCATCCGGCAAAGATAACGGTAACTAAATACCCTCAAGGTCGAAAAAATATATGATAAGTTCGTTAGAAAGGTTTCGCACGGCTTTCAAGCCTCTTGTTAAGTAATTCTTCTTTTCGGTCCTGTACTGGCTACGCTGCCTAACTTGTGTCGTTTTTCAGGATAGTCCATTACTATGTTCGTTGTTTGTAGCAGTTGGAACCAACTACCTTAGCAGAGATAGTACAAAGTTATGGCCACATATTCATGCACATTGGCGTTCGAAAATCTAAAAAACCGCTTGCGCGCCTCTTCCGGGCGAAGAGACTCGTCAGTGTCTATGTCACTGCAGTTGTAATTCACGCTGAAGTCTATAGTTATGCAGACTCCCGTTGTTCATGCCTTGCTCTCTTTCCATCCCTGCCGTGTTCCGCAAGTAAAACAATATCAGGACGATTGGAGATGGACGTGAGCGCACTTGCTATGGTGGTCAAATAACGGGCTTACGCATACTGCAGTCGATTTGGTTTCTAAGTTTACGCGAATCAAGTGTCGCAGTGCGTGTGTGAAAGAGAGGATGAAATTCACCTAGGTAGTGGTCTTGCTAAGATTGCGTAGATAAATCATTGCAGTCTGACCCTAGATCCTTGGACACACCCGAAGCCATCGTCCTCTGCCAACAACCCAACTGATAGCTTTAGGCGCAGTGGGTAGAGCGTTGGACTTCTGCCCAACAAGGTCGCGAGTTCGAGGCTCGGGCGCCGCAGCGCCTGGGTTTGGGTATGGCTGGCTGATGACGGCTAATAAGCCAGAAATGGCCATTCCAGTCTCCCTTGTCTTTGTCGGTTATGTTATTCTGCTCTATACTTAGCTGCCTTACGGCTGCTGGCGGGGCTTGAGAGTTAGCCCCAAGGCACAACGGGACGAGTGAGTCCTGTAACCGATCGGTGATCGCCCCATTACCATATATATATATATATATATATGGAGAAAGAAGGTTCGTCGGAAAAATCGAGTTTTACTCGTGAATTTTCAAGTTGGTCACACCAACCCGTCGTCAGTCAGAAATGAACAGAGGAGAAGAAATGAAATGGTCAGATGACCAGTTTGTGCTACAGGACAGACAAGGACAAAACAACCAACTGGGGTGTGAGGAATGGCCACATAATTGGATTGGAGCCGGTTAGGGGGCTGTTAGGGCTCCCTGTGTCGGAGGCGAAGGGGGATGGTGACTGAATGCGATTGCAGACGGTAAACATAATGGTCGTCGATGCGGGATGGGGCAGAGGTAAGTGCACCGATGTTGGAGGTGTTAATAGTCTCAAGTGTTGTTTGCCATGTCAGGGGTGGGGGTGACTAGACAGTGAGATTCAACATGGCCCAGAAAAGATTAGTGGTCCTGGTTAGGTTGTGGGCGTAAGTCAGTAAGCCGGGCACGCAAGCCTTCGTATTGAGAGTCCAGATCGATATGGCGGTTGGTGCTGTTTGTGTTGGAGTGTCAAGCTTCGAGGAATTCTCGTGCCTGCTTGGTGTTAGCCATGGCGACCACTGCGGTTGCGTTCCAATTGAAGCGGTGGTCACAGTCCACGGCGTGCGCAAACACGAGGGACAACGGATCGAGTCGGCGGATGGCCAATTTATGTTCGTTTATGCGGGTCCCAAGTTGTCGACCCGTGTGGCCTACGTATGCGCTAGAGCAATTTTCACACGGAATGCGGTAAATTAAATTCGTTTGCTGCTCTTTTACTCTGGGGTCTTTGACTCGCGATAGTGCTGCGCGCAGGGAGGACGCCGGTTTATGAGCGATGGCGATACCAGACCGATTTAATTAAATGGCGATCGCTTCGGAAATTCCCTGCATGTAGGGTAGAAAGTAGAATTTCCGCGAAACTGTTTCTCCATTAGACTCGACGCTTTGTGGTTGCCTCTGGCGTCTGAGGCAGTTTTTTTTACAAAGCTGACCGGGTATCCATTGAGTCGGAATAAGCGATACAAGTAAGCAAGTTCCTTCTTAAGAAGGTCGTCACTGCTACAGTAGCGAAAAGCCCGATGAAAAAGCGTTCGGACGCAACTCCTTTTGTGGTTAGCTGGATGGTTGCTGTCATAGTTAAGTATGATGTCAGCATTTGAGCCTTTGCGGTGCACGCTTGTTGTCAACTCACCATTCTCCAGTTTTCGAATACTCACGTCTAGAAACGGGAGGATATTTCTCGTTGCCTCTTCGCGAGTAAATTGGATAGCTGGGAAAATATAATTTAGACTCTGATGCAGCTGCTCAACCTCACAGGTTTTCATGATAACAAAGGTATCATCTACATATCGGAGCCACAATTTTGGCTTGAAAGTTCGCCTGTTATTTAGCGCAAGACTAGGTCAGACTGTAAATATCATCTCAAAACTCAAGCCGTCTTGTATGTGACCCTCTTTTAGTTAATTTGCTATACCGTTTTTTACATTAATTTTTTACCCGACGCCTTGTAAGCAAGCAGGTAATTAGCACAGCTCCTCATAATTTCGCCGGTTTCTGAACGTATAGTAAAATTAAATTGCTCGATGTGTCTTGGGGTAGAGTATTCCGCACTTCATTTTAAAACCAGTCTTTCCTTCCCCCGCGTAGGTGAATGCTTAAACATCTCTGTCTTGTGTGAAAACCCACAGAAGTAAACTTTTTACGTATACGGATATCGAATTAAACCTTATAGTCCCTGCAAGGGACTTGGATTTAAGTGCAAATTGCTTACTCACTTCTCTAGCACTGTTGTTACGCTGTAATAATCTGTTTTAGTCATATTTCTACCTTAATACGGACAACCGACGAGAGCTTCGGTCGGATTCTGCGTTGTCTCAATCTCCTGAAAAATGCTCTTCCCTTAGTTCCTGAAAAAGATATAAAAATCGGATGTGAGTGCGCTCTGGAATTGACCGAAATTCCAAATTCACTGGTGAGTTTTTATGCACTTTTGTCGCTAGTTATGTTCCCATTTTCAGGATCGCGTTTTTCGACCCTAGCCTTTGAACTAAGGTGAAATTTTCTTAACCCTCTAGAGCTCACAGCGTTCTTGCTTTCCATCCTTTCAAAATGTCCCTTTCGTCAACATTTTCAGGTTGTGAAGGCGACCTTCGAATGCTTGCAGGCTATCTTCAGTGGCTGCGCCAAGGAAGATTCTCTTCCTCTTGAGATGGCTGGGAAACTGATGTCGGCCCTTTTTACCTGTCGTCCTCAAGAGCCTAGCGCTGTCGAGAGTGTCGCCCTGCAGAGGGAGACTGAGTCAATAACCTGCTGGTTACATTGTCTCCGCAACGGCGTTGCTTTCCTCATCACGTTAATTTTAAATTCAGCAACTACCAGTCCTGATTTGACTAATAAAGTTGCCATTGAACACTTTGAACACCTCGTCAAACTGACCCTACTTCTTGTTGTCAACACACCCATACCCGGTCTCCGAGACATCGCAAGGGATATTCTTTTAGCACTGTTTGCCGATCAATTGGTAAGCTGCTCTCAATGACATAACAATTTGTCCTCTTTATCAGGTTTCGCTTTCAAAGCTGTGCCAACTCGGCCTCGCTTTTCCATTCAATTTATCTGACTTTTGACTCTAATCATCTTACTGCTTTCTAAACAGGGTTACACCACTTTTAGTTCTTTGTAAAACCGTATTTTTGCCCGATGATAGGAAAAAACCACCGTTTTGGTGTTCTGGTAGTCCCTAACGGTTAGACCTTAAAGAAACTTACAGTAGGTGTGCTATCTCCTGAAATGGTAACCGAAATTTCAAAATGTATTTTTGACGAGAAAAGATTGTTTAAGTAGAATTGTAATATTAATTATCCTAGGGCATAATCAAAAGCTATTTTAGTCACGTCAGAATGCTGAATTTTGAACAAGCTTCTTTGCAACCGCCTATATATGCAGTATGTATTTTTCCATCATTTTTTCATCCCTTATATATTCAAACATATTTTCTATAGAACATATATCAAATGTTCTTGTACTCGTTTGGTAGTGAACTGCGTCTTCATATGAGGGAAGTTTTAAGTTTTAACAAAATTATGAAATTTTCAAACACCGTGAGATGTCCATTATAATAAATAATATCTTTCCTTTCATTCATGTTTTTTTTGTAAAGTATCCGACATGTTCCACATCCCTGGAAAGTTTACCAGCCCTCCTAATGGTGTATATAAATGTAAAATTGTCCTTATACGCCAAGTGTATTTTGCAGCTTGAAAACCCCGAATGCAGATGCGACACCAGGTTGGATTCCAAATTCTTCAGGAATTTAGATAGTTTTTAAGTCGAAAACTACCCATTTCAAGTATCAACCTTGAAAAGGACATAATTTATTACCAAAATGAGTATAAGGTAAATTTTATGCAAGTTTACTATAAATATATTTGAATTTGTATGGGCACAAAAAATCTGTGGAAACTGCACACTACTTAAGTGTTTTTTTCACAGAGTAGTGTTTATAGACCGGAAAAAATTTTGTTCGAAAGCCGGCACCCTGTCGTGCCTAAAATATCTTCAAATCAATATTATAAATATACCCAAGTATATATATATATATATATATATATATATATATATATATATATATATATATATGTATACAAGGGAGACCGGAATGGCCATTTCTGGCTTATTAGCCGTCATCAGCCAGTCATACCCAATCCCAAGTGTGGCACACCTGGGATTCCCTTGTCTCTTGTCCCTTGTCTTTGTCGGTTCCATTCCATCATATGCTACACGTCGCTTTGCGACCGCCTGCGAGGGCTCTAGTCTGAGCTCCAGGGCACAACGGAACATGCACGTTCCTTAAGCAGATCGGTGAGCCCCACACTATCATCATATTCCCGATCACAACTGACAAAACAACGAGCCCGTGGCTCAATGGTAGAGCGTTCGACTCAAATACCAAAGGTCGCGGGTTCGAATCCCAGGTGTGCCACACTTGGGATTGGGTATGACTGGCTGATGACGGCTAATAAGCCAGAAATGGCCATTCCGGTCTCCCTTGTCTTTGTCGGTTCCATTCCATCATATGCTACACGTCGCTATGCGACCGCCTGCGAGGGCTCTAGTCTGAGCTCCAGGGCACTAGATCAGATAACTTCAAACTCCGGATGTCTATTGGCTCAAACTTTAGCCAACCATATATATCTATGTGTATAGGCATATATATATATAGGTATATACTGTATATATCTGTACATCTCCCATTTGATGATCTGGAACCGACGAAAGACAAGGGCACCAGATTCGAAAATTTACACAATAAAGTTATTTTGTTCCCAAAGAACTTAACTTTATTTAATATGTATATATGGGATATATATATATATATATATATATATATATATATATATATAGCCAAGTAATCAAACACGTTACGGAATTTTGTTAACATTTGATAAGATGGCTTATCTGAGGTATGGTTTACGAGTTTTAACGATCATTCCACTGGCATCTAGCGTTTTAAATCCGACTGGTGTCACGTCCAGGCTTTTCGAATCTGTAACCAATATTTACTGAACTTAGCTCGTTATTTAGGCTACAAGAATACCACTGTAAGTCACACGCTCATGCCTGTGATTGTTAAGTATAGGCCGACATCGCTACAGATGCGTTGTGTCAAAAGGCGGTCAGACTGACCCACGACAGGCGTTTATTGCGTGACGTTGAGTCCGCACGAAACCATAACTACTGCTGTACATGTGGATGCTTACCTTCACACCGCGCCAGCCACCGCCCAATCCCATCCTCGGCTGGTTGCCAGATTCAGACATTCAACTGGGCACGGCGCATTCCTCACTGCAATAAACCCGACGCGCTCGAATCGATCACGGCACCCTATAAGTCATCGTTTGGAAGGTTGTCAGCTGACAAAATAATTCTATCCTTCTCAGGGCTGGGACTCAGGCTGCAATGATTCCTTACTATGACCTCTTACGGAACTCTCACCCGGTATGTATTTTGGAACTAGGTCGTGTGTTGCACTTATAGACGGACTGCTTAGCTCCCGCCCGTCCCGTCTCCGGTCGTCAGGATGCTGTTCCGCCATCAGAGTAAGGTTGGTTAGAGAAGAAAAACTGCGGTAGATACTGCGCAAGTTTACCTCACTTAAACTCATTCACACCCCAGCCACCGTTATTGTGTCCGATCCGTGGGGCAAGCGATGGACGCTGTCTATTGCGGCAATAAAACTGTCAATTAGCAAGTCGTAGTTAGTTGTACATTTGTAGCATTCCGGCTTTTTTTTATTAACAGTCTAAGTTAACGATAATGGCAAGTGCTGCTTTGGGTTTTATCTTCGACCCCAGTCAGCGCACCTCCGGTGCTTACCATTTTGTGATTCTTCTGAAGACAAGAGGAGCTTATAAAGCCGTGCCCTATCAGGAGTTAGGTTAGCAGTCTACAAATATTGATTCTATGGTGAAAAAATGAGGCTATTTTTAACCAGATTCATCGAAGATTTTTATTATATGCAAAGTTTATTTGCGCTGAGTACAACATGAATATGAATGTACCGCTCACTTTTCCTCAGATCCTACGTTCGCTACATAATTGCGTTCTTCTTGACACATCCAGCTCCCCGTAACTGATCGGTCGTAGGTCTTGGTTTATGAGATCCAACAACGACCATCTTCTCATGATCATGTTTCCGTAGCTTCACCTGTTTCCACAACGGTTCCAAAGCGGTTTCTTTTTACGTCGCAATGTGTATTAGGAGGTTTAATGTGCTTTGTTTCTAACGCATCATCATTTTGTGTGAATTATGCCAATTGCTCCTCTGTTATGGCTCATTTTGTCGCGCCACCTATTTCTACTGTTTAGAATACACTGTTACAGCACGGTGAACTGTTGGATCGCAGACCTCGATTGCTGCCCGAACTCTGTCTCACTATCCAGAGTGCACTCACCCTGTCACGCCGCGAAGCCTGGCCACACCTGCTACGCATAACCTCCCAACTCTTCCGAATCTGGCCCTCGGCTCTGCCCGAGTTTACAGTCTTTCAGCCGGACTTGAGTCTACCCCCAGAGATCACTAGCCTTATAGTGCATGTGGCAAGCGTGCGCGACGCTCTGGTTGATGGAGCTGGCGCAAACGAAATCGGTGTTTTGGGCACAAAAACACAGCCCAACTTATCGACGAAATGGATCGTCTTCTTTTAATCTCTTTAGAGTCTTGGGGCATCGAATTTGTCCTAAAAGACGCTCTTCCACTTCACTGCTTACTAGATGAGTTGTACGTTCTGCGTTATCTCTCGGCTGCCTAAGTTCTGCGTCTAGATTTTCATGCTGTCTTTGCTTTCTACTTGGTATAGGCATGTCCTTATTTTGTCAATGACTAGTACCAGACTAAACCCGTCATTCTCTCGGGAAAGTCTTAGACTGCTTATTAGACCATCCAAGAGGGCTAAACTGAAGCTGTCTGACCAAACGGAACGATAAATTTCTGTCCTGTTGTAGCCAGGCGAGATCGGTGAAAGCCACTTAAAATTGATTTTGAATACTCTCACTCATTGTCAACAGTATGGATGGCCCTAACACAACTGGTAGGACGTTAAGTTCAACAGCCTACTGGTTTCCGGTCATCCCAATCTGGAATTAGGGTATTACTGGCCTTTGACGGAATGTAAGCTGACAATGACCATTAAAGGTCTCCCATGTGCGTCTCGTAATACTTGTTAATACTGATACCTCTACATTTATGCGGTTGCAAGGCGTGCACACATCCACCATCTTCCTCTCCGAGACTATGAATGCCACCTAATGCTTTATCAATCTGCGACCGTTTATGTTGGAGGTTTTATGAGAGAGAGAGGTACGCTTTATTTTGAAAATGTAATTCCGAAATTTTCAGCACAAAGTCCTATATTCACCAGGAATAAGGTTGGGTGCACAAAACACAACAACGGAAGATCAAAAGCGAAGTGCCGAAGACTGCAACTACTGATATCATGGAAAATCGTCCCTGAATTACTCGAAAAATGACTTTAAAATTGCAGTTCCTTCAAAATGGTGCTAGTGTTGTGTGCTTATGACCTCATTGTTGTAGTTCGACTAAACCTGGAGCGTTGTTACGCTCTCCTTTTGATATCCCGAATGGTGATTGGTCGTCCGTCGGACCCGCAGTGGGTCTTTGTTATGTTGATTGTATTATAACGAGGCGAAGTTGCGCAACATTAACCTCACGCCCTCTCCCTGCGGCAAAACTGAGTCATTAAGACTGGACATGCACTTATTTACAGTTACTGTCCAGTGATTCGTTCCACGATAATCTGCCACACAGCTGCTCCCCACTTCTACTGGGTCCTGATTACAAAATATCCGCGTTGAAGTCGCACGCCGGCTATTCCTATCGGGTTTCGCCCGCTAGTCTAGGCGGTTAATGGGACGGAGTCGCTACCCTCAGCACAGGTTCGTGCAACTACAGGTGGCAGTTTTGTAACATCTGAGGTCCGAATAAAGTATCGCTTCATACGGTGACATCCGTTTACTGGGCGCCACATGCAAATCTAGTGTCACCATGCCTACTTTCATCTAAACTTCTGTTCTCTGAGCGTCAGGTCTCGTCATTTCGGCTGAGCACAGTTTATATCCCCTAGTCACCAGAGATACATGCGCCCTTCTTTTCTCATGTGTCTTCTCTTGGTACTTCAGGGAATCTGGTTCTGTTGAACTGCGCCGCTCGTGGCTTTTGCCCCTCCTCGCACGGGCCCGACCCTCACGTCCCTGCAGTTTGGCCTTTTTCTTCACAACCCTTCTGCCGCTGGCGGATCGTGGTGTGGCAGTGTCTAAGGCGGCTGCTGCCAACAAGTTCTCTCGAAAAATGGGTGCTAGCAGTGGTGGCTCAAGAAAATTTGTGCCACTTTCGGCCATTCTGAACTCTGGTTTAATTCTAGCTCGTCAGATCTGGGAAGTTCTACTTACTTTCACCCGAAAGCCGCCCTCCCGATGGTCTGACCTAGTTGACTCCGGTCTGGGTGGTCGACTCGTGAACGGTCTGATCAACTCGAAGGCCGTGCGCCCGATCATCTTGTCGGCTCTGAGGCGCTTAGTTTCGTTCGCAAACACTGATGGTAAGGTTACTCTCCTCGAACGCAATCAAAATTCTTGCTCCTATAAACATTTTCTTCTATGACAGGAAATATTATGATCATTCTTATGCTTCTGTGGTGCATAACTGTCTTCTTCGTGACACTCAGAAGTCACCATGTTGGCTCCCATTTTTCAAGGTAGTATTTCATTACTTTAAATGTGACCCGCGGACTCGTGCTTAAAACTGGTGACTCAAAACTTTCCTATGATAGAAAACAGGCAATTTGTGTGAGCAAGAGTGATAGAAATTCAGTACTTACTAGTAGAGATAATTCATGCGTGATATTCGTTGCTGTTGGAAGGCATGCCCGATGTGCCTGAGGATCCCTTCTCAGACTGCGTTACAGTTGGACACTGATTTGTGGGCATCTGCGTCGAACAGTTTGTTGAGATATTTGTTACTGTGATAAAACTAACTCGATGACCTAAAGACTCCTCTATTTTCGTAGCATATTAGTTTTTTTTAAAGAAATGTTAAGACGTGGAAGATAAATGCGAAAGCTTGTATGACCCAGTACTTGATGGGATCGCACTGACTCATTTGGGATTTCCGTCTTTAAATATGAAGCTTTGATCATGAAATACCCATTTCAAGTCATAGGGATTGCGGTCTGTTTATTTTTGTATGCCACCCATCCCTCCGAAAGCTCTATCCTCTCCACCCGGGTCGCTCTTTTGTTTCGAGATTTGAATACTAAATAAAACTTACTTTAACTTTGTTTAGTGTTAATTTCCATCAGTCTGTGACGCCTCACCGTAATCATCGCGTCAGCTCGCAAGATACCGATCAAGGTTACTTGGTTCATATTGTGATTGCAGTGTTAAATTAAGTTTGCTGAAGATCCACCGAGTGGGCATAAAATCGATAGACTCAAGCCAGACATTTTCTGCTGAAAGATAGATTGAAACTTGTGGTGGTACCAGCGGTAGCAATATCATAAATGTTTCGCTTTTTTCATAGGAACTATCGCCGCCACTCACAAAGCGCCAAGTATTCTTAACTTACTTGACCGCAAACAAATAAACATCCATTTCTTTGCACTACCATTTGGGCATTACGCATATTATCGCTCGTACGCGAAGCAGACATTTTTTTCCTCATCTGCTGAACCGATTCGTCTTACGTCGGCTACTAAAGATCAATTTTACCCCAAGTGCAACATTTTCCCGACAAGGTTGCCTTTATTGGGTGCATTTATACGTTTTCTTCGATTTATCCTCTTCCCCGTCGCCTTTCCCATCAGAGGCCATAAAAGTCATGCGTGTTGGTGCCAGGCAAATGATACCCAGCATCCTCTCACTTTACGAGGAGCAGGAGTCAACTAACGATCAGCAACTGAAACAACAGCTGCGTGCCGCCCTGATCGCCTTTTTCCCCCTGCTTGGTTCGAAGGTAATGTTCTGTTCGCTCCTTTTTCATCCTCTGATGATCTTTATCATTTTCCAAAGATGTTTATTCCAACAAAATTCTGACTTCTTTGTGACTGACAGAAATTTTAATTCCGTCCATTTCAGATGCTTTCCATGCCATCCGAAATGGCTTTTCAAAAGTTGAAATCAACTGGAAGGTAAACATTTTGTACTTCGACTATGATAGATAAATAATCATTTACTCCTTTGACTCAATTAAGAAAACTCGGCGGCCTCGGTGAGATTCGAACCCATGGCCGCAAGGAGAAGGCTTTAATACAGCCAACACTAAACACCTAAGCTCCTGCAGTAGGCTAGGCGGGTAACTTTACCCAAGTGCGATTAAACTCAGAGCTCCCGGTGGGGCCTCGTAGCTCAGGTGGTTAAAACATTGGCTGGACTGAAGCCTTCCCCTTGCTGTCGTGGGTTCGATTCTCACCGAGGCCGCTGAGCTTTGCACAACTGGGTCAAATGAATAATTAAACTATGCCAAAACCCTCCTATAAATAATGGATCAGTTTTTCGTCGATTATAAATTTTCGTGTCCACGTGTTTTGCTACTAATCGCCATTTCCTGCGATCCCTCTCCCCGCTATATGTAAGTTCACTTCACTGGGTTGACCGTCCCAATGAGCGACTTGTTTAGACGACGTTAAAACTCATTATTTTGATTAGAAGATATGCATCTCAGGGAAAAGGGCCAGCTGAGTAGTTGGTTACTCTGAAATTTCGGGGTGGTTCTCGATAAATGCCAGGAATATTGGGAAAACTAGGAGACAATTCACAAATGAAAATGACCGATCAGCAGCGCCCATCTGTCTGCCAAAGGCTATATCGACTCGTTACGACCGTAAATCATGGGAGCTATGTGAGTTCTTTAGTTTGACCATGTGGGCGAAGGGAGATGGAACGTCGTCACTTGATTTATTCATGACTGGACTCTCACGCTTCGATTCACCCTTGCACAGTTTTGCTCCCGGTTCGCCCAGCTTTTACTTTGGTGGCAAGGTGTGAAAAGAAACTCGTACTGATAGATTAACCATTCCTGTAGTTAACTATTCTTTCTCACTGCCCATTTTCACGCAAGTTTAGTCTGCAAATCAGTAAGATAGCTGGTCATCGATCAACTTCGTAGGGTTCATTTTAGGGCCTTTTTTGTTGCTGCTAACGGCGTAACTTTTATCCTCGTTGTCGTCACTCATTCCTTCAGAGGATATTTAACCTTGAATTTATGTCGTCTGCCCGTCTTTAATTGTTGAAATTTATTTCGTTATGCTGTAGACCCATCTACATGGAAATATTACAATTGGTAATACCACACCTTGCGGAGGAAAACATCAAGTCACTACTGCTTGGCTTAGAGGTTTACTTGACCGTAGGTTTACCTGTTCAGATTTTATAAAATCTTACAGTTGCTCCTATTTCCTTTTTCAAGGCCTGTATTTTAACTATTGCTTCACGCTCTATTCCTTCGAATAACTATTATATTCCTTTCATTAAAAAAAGGGGAGTTGAAGGTAAGTCGACAAAAGTAGGTGCGCCCAGACAGCGCTGGCGACTTCCGGTCGGAATACGTGCATTTTCGGCCCTATCTGCTCTACTAGCTGGCGTATCCGCTATCGTCCTCCTTTTTACCTCTCCAGCAATATTCAAGGCTAAACCACCTTCATTCTTTAAAAAGGGAAGGAGACTGGGTAATAACTTAATAAAATCGTTCAGTCGTTATCCAGACTTTACCAGCACTGGGCATCTGCGGAATCAGCAATATTTCGATCTGCAGTCGGAATACATCACTGAACGCCAGTTCTATGCTGCCGAGTATTTCTAGCAGTAGCAAACGGGAAGTAGGTTCTTTGCCCAACGGACAGAGCCCTCGACTAAACTGCTCGACGATAAGCTAGCTCAGACTCAAATTTTAGGTCTTGACGCCTGGGGTCGTGCTGTTCACTGCGAATAAGCCCGAATTGACTTGTGTCGTCTCTTTTTTTTCCGGAAAGATTTTAAATCATTAAAATATAATTATTGCCTTATAATGACAGACTGATGCCTTGGCCTTTAAGCATCGGGTCAGTAACTGCGGTTCCTGAAATCATTTTTTCATCTAGAATAATTAATTGTCTATGAATATTTTACATTAGGCCATGTTTATTGGCTAATTTTTCGGCACTTTGAACCCTCTCATACAGCTGTTTCAGATGTTATTGAAACCTACCTCACATAAAGCGTTAATACAATTTGAATTAGGCTCATCCTCCTCAAATTGCTTGCTATGTCTGATCGACTGGAAAATATGTCGATTGTCGGGTAGGCCGTTTCGTGTTCGGTATACCCAACCTAAATCTAAAATTACTTGACTGATTTTTTTTTGCAGTCGGAAAAAACGTTCCCTGCTCTAAAGAAACCGTCGTACCGCGTTTTGGAGGCCGTCCTTTCATCAAGTCAGCCAGAGGCTGAGATGTTTGTTCGGCACAATCTCACAAGCCTCATCTCTCTGATGTGCAAAACAGCCCCTAAGACGAGTTTTCCGACCACTCAACCACGAAACCTGATGTTCTCTGTTCCAACATGGCTGAACTGACAGTCTCGACTAAACCTTTGCATAAATCTGCCAAGGCAAGCGGTATCACCCCCTGGAAGTCTCGTCTGCGCATCCTCCGCTGCCTTCTCCGTGCTTTGACCATCGAGCTGTCTGCCGTAGAGGACTTGCCGAAGACCACAATTGCGCCGGAAATTGAAGTTTTTATCAACATTTTTCTCCCCGAAGTAAATAAACTTGCATACGCTCCCGTATGGGCTGCGCCTGTTTTTTAAGGTCTGCAAATGTGACCGTAAAATGTGTTTTCTTAACTTTTGGCCACATTCTCCAGGTCCTTCCCCAGTTCAATCACCTGAACAATATGGTGCGAATTCTGGCCGGTCGTCTTCTGGTAGACATGGTGCGCGCCTGTGCGGGACTCTCTCTGGCGGACGAACGTGTTACAGCTGTCTTCGGTTCAAGGCACATTAGTTCTGGTATCTCCGATTGCGGCACGCTCGCAGTCTCAAAGCTGGAGGCAGATGATGACGAGGATGCCTCTTCCTATGCTGCCTCCCACGCACCAACAGAGATTACCTCCATTAATAGTGCCATGACCATTGCTGGCATGGACCCTGCTCTCGCTACGAAGGTGCGCTCGAATTTTTTTCTCACAGACATAAAAACGTCCGCGTCGATGTGTAAGGTTCTGTTTCCGGAACATATCGAGTCGTCACTCCCATTCCACGGAAAATGTTGCAGTCTGTCCACGGACCTGCTTGTCTCATTCCAATCGTTAAGATTACAACCTATTTGTTAGTCTGTCCCGTAATGTCTTGGTTAATCCTGATCTGTCTTTAAAGTGTGCAAAATCTCAAATGAGGGACGTTCGCCGAGCTAGAGCATAATAGGAATGTTCTATTTTGATTTAGATCCTCTGCCTCTAGCCCTTTACTTGTGGTCGTATTTCAGCGACTAGTCAGTTATCGAGAATTATTACCTGCAAAGAGTAGGTAGAATGAACGACCCAATTCTAGTTTCCTTTTTATTCGCTGTCAATCAGCCGCACTATAGGCCCAGTATTAACCAGGATCTCACGCTCTGTCGAATGCGATCAGAACATTCCAAGTCATATCAGGGTAGTGTTTTTCCTTGTGACCTCGTTTGTAGTCCCTGTCTATTTCCGGTTTCTGGATATGATGGCATCGCCTGAAATGGCTTCATATTTGTCATTTTAGTGTCACTACGCATTTGGGCAAGAGTAGCACTATTAGCAAATTTAAATCGCGTTCTCGCGAAAGTTCATTTCATTTCTATTCCAGTTAAACATCGTTCCAACGTTTAGTCCAATAACGGATTGCCAAGTGGTGAGATAACTTAGTCCTCCTGCATACCGGGATGGGGTTGCACTTGCTCCGTAATGTCACTTTTTGTGGTAACTCTTCAATAAAGTATCCGAGACCCTCCGCCCCGCACCGCCCCCTAAAAGCATGATTTTTGTTCCCATGGATGCCGGCACCCGAATACGGGCTATTTGACTTTTTCAGCCGCTGGACCCACGTTCCTTCACAGGACGGTTATGGAAAGCAAGTGAGGCAGATGGATGGCAGTCAGCCTTATTAGGCTAAAATTAACGCAGAAGACGGTAGTTGCCCGCGTCGCTTACGTCGGACAAATTACCGACTGTTGAAATCGCTTCAATTCGTGCGTCTTACTGCTAGTATCAGTAATTTCGCCAATTCCATGTTGTTATTACATCTCCCCCTCTCCTTCAGGTGTGTTCTGCGCTTCAGACCGTCCTCACGCGTCTGTGGCCCTCCATTCTTGAATTGTCTAACGATCAACTGAAGCAGTCGTCCGTTTATGCCACCCAGTTGATTGCAATTAGCAAGTCTGTTATCAGAGTCCTCGGTGACACCTTCCTTCGGCGTGCATTGTTGACTAACCTCGACGGGCAGGTCACCAGTGAAGAGGACGGTGACGTAATGGAACAGCAATCCCCTACGCCAGCACAAATACTGGCTGCCGCCAACACCGCCTCTCGTACCCTTGTTTCCTGCCCGAATTGCAGCCTAGCTCGCTTGGGCCTTCGGCTCTCGCGCCTCTTGGTTGCCTTCATCGGACGTTCTGTATACGTTTCTGACATTGTAAGTTCACTCCACTCCCACTGTGTGCGTTTTTTTAATGACTATACGGAGCGAATCACTATTTATGCTTGTCAAAGCTGCCACGCGGATGCTATGGGCGGGTCCTCGAAGTCTTTTAAGTACTCTCCGACCGATCTGCCTTGGCAGTCAACTACAACTTCGTAGACCCTTGATTACCAATTTAAAATTCTGAGCTTGAATAATCAGTTATCATCCTGTAGAAGGCCTTCTGAGTGTCAAGCCTCCTTGTCACGTTATTCGACCGTACAGGTTTGAATAAATTTTCGACTTCCACTCAGGATACAGAACTTTCATGTCGCAACCATGCATAGGTGACCTAGCTCATGAAATCTGCCCAAGTTAACAAAAAAGTCTTTACTCGCCCTAAACCCGTCCGAATACACCAATCATAAGACCAGACTACTAATGACCGATCTTCTTTTTTAATGAAAACGCAGTTTGTCTTACAAGCACTATTACATTGGTTGGGAAAGTTCGAAACTGCGAATATTTTTGCACATGTAATATGGTATTTGATGACGATACTGCCCGTTTCTGGGTCGTGGTTACGTTTTCGGTGGATTAGTTGCAGTTTGGCTGTCATCGTGGTAAACTAGAATTCAAAAGACAATTTGGCGAGCATACATTTACTTTCGTAAAATTCTCCTCAGGTCTTTACATTTATATGGCTCTGTAACTAAGTCAAATATGCGGGCAATTAGTAAACAAAATCGTGTGGTTGAGGGGGGGAGGAAACAAAATAGCGGTTTGTCTTCTGATCATCCTCAGAGGGACGGTGGCCACCGCGACAAGTAATTAACTGCGGGCGGCTGAATTGGTGACTTTCGGCCATGGTAATTGCTTCGCCTGTATGAAATTCTTTTGGGCGCACAGGACCGGCTTAGTTCAGCGCAAACCTGCAGCCCATATTATCGCAACGCCCTTATTAGGAGTTCGCTCAAATAGCCTAAATCAAGCTGCGCATCGTGCATTTTCCCTGGATTTTCGGCCATTGCGTCTTTAATTTAACTTGTTCATTTTTTGGTTTTTAGGTCGTCAACATTCAAAGTCTACACGATTCTCACAAGCATCCTCTGCGATTTGTCGTTAAGGGACTAGTTGAAAAGTTGTTAAGGAAGGCCAGGTAAGGCATTATTTCCTAGCATACTGTGTTCTTCTCTACTTTTAATCTTCGTGAACGCGTAGAACTTCTGAGAAAAAATTTCAGTAAGGCTGGCTTATATGACCCCCTAAACAAGACGTGAGAACGGAAACCTGTCCTCAATACAAGCGTTATTGCGCTAAATTCCAGCGAACATAAAGTTACATTTATGGTTAGGATTAGGGTTAAAGTAAGTGTGTAGGGTTATTGTTATCTATATGGTTAGGATTAAGATTAGGGCTACGGTGTAGGTTCATGTTACGGCTGCTATTGGAGCTAAGACTTGGAAATATTTAGCCACCCTGGAATTATGCGCAGAGTTTACTTACTTAGGCGGGGCGTCCCTATTCCCGTGTCCCCTCATATCGACCACCACAGTAAAAGCAGGTATCGCGAATCCGGTCTCATCCATTTTAAAATAGTTAGCGGCACCCTGTTTTATGTCCTACCACTCCCTCTTACCTTCATTTTCCTAATTGCAGGTGGTCTTGCGCTGTCTGATAAAGCATATCGATCTTTTTGCATGCATGTCTCTTGGTCTGTAAATTACATTAAAAGCGGGATTATGCAAGGGCTCCCAAGAAAGCTATATTTCCTAGCATTTGCTTTCCTGACTGTGTGCACAGCAGAGAGCTTGTGCCATAAAAAGGGGTATTTGGCATGCAGAACTTTAGTAAGGAATGCATTCCTACTAACCGACCACATAGAACGGATATTTCGCCAATTACTCTACCATTAAGTTTGGACTGCGTAGGCTTCGGAAATCGTTTAGACTAATTTCCTATTTTTCTTCTGAATTAATTCATCGTTAGAGTCTGAAATATTTTCAACGAGCAGCCAGTATGTCATTGTGTTCGAGCCACTCAAACATAAAGTTCGATGCTTATCATTTTGACAAACTTGATTAAACCGTGTTTTAAATTGGAAGTTTTTTTAAACATGTTCTCCTGCTTTTGGGATTCTGGCGGCTATTCGACTGCAGCGTGAACTTTTTATTATTACTCTGGGGATAACTTACACTGGATTTCTTTCTAACTCAGTGTCCAGGCGTTGCAGTCTCTAATGGATCAGAGCTATCACAAAATAATTCGAAACAGTGCCAAGCTCCAGATGCGTCGTGAACGTAAGCGGGCCGCCGCCACCGCCTCTGTCACCGGAGGCAGTTCTTGTAAAGGCAGCAAAGCTAATCGAGATGAGGACGTTGGAGAAAGTGATGATGAGAATGGAAGCGCCTCTCGGCGCAGTGGACGCCCAGTTTCCTTGAGAACGGCTTCCGTCAAGTCCTTCGGGGCCGCCAGTGCCAGCACAGTCTCTCAGGCCAGGAGAGTCCACATTGAATGGTGAGTTTCCTTTCTGCATATTTTATCCCCCGTCTTTCCCATGTATTCCCCTTTTCCGCACCCATGCTTCTTACTTTTTATTCTTTTCTTCCCTGTAGCCTAAATGACATCCTTGCCCCGTCAAGTGAAGAAGAAGAAGATACGGCTCAGCGCGAAAAGGCCCAACGCACATCTACCAAAGCCTCAGCCGGACTGAAGCCTGCACCCGAGCAAGCACGCCGACGTGGCTTGGCCGCCGAACTGGAAACAGCGGCTTCGATTGCTGGTCTCAGCCGCCGTTCCCGCAGGCTAATGGCTGGGGGCACCGGCGACGACCAGAGCTCCACAGAGGACGATGACAGTGAGGAAAGCCTGTCTCAGCCTCGTCGTCCTCGTGTGCGTTTTGCTGATGAAGCTGCTCTTGAACCGCCTTCAAGGAAGAGGCGAAATCGGACCGTGTCGGCGGGGGATTTCTCCACTTGGCTTGTCGAGGACACCGGCACAGAGGTTCTGGATCTGGCCGAGCCTGAGGCACTAGCACGTCACACAGCAGTGGCCTCCTCCGCTGATATGGCCAGACGAACTCACGCCCAGCGACAGGGTACTCTGGGATCTGCTGCTGGGTCCAAGCGAGCGCGCCTTACCTCCCTCTCCTGCTTCCCCGAGCGGGATGGCCGGCTTGTCATTGAAGAATCCACTGTAGATAAACAGACAGAGCACGACGGTACGCCCTAGCCAACTTCTTCCTCCTTTTTTTCCGTCGCGACTATTGTTATAGGCGTGACATCTCTAACGGTAATCTAGGTTGGTATCCTGTTAAAATTTAGCAGAGTTTCATCTGAGAGAAGTGATGAGCTGAACCTCCTGACAACGTCCTTTTGTAGCTATTGTCAATGGAAATGTTTACCTGATGATTAATTTGTATTGTTGATCGTCCGTTTTACCTTCATCCTCCCACCATTTGCCGGCACAACATTGCTTAAATCGGTCGGTTCCCGTCGTATTGTTTAGAACTTTGCACAAGGATGCTAATATACCGACAGTCCATACAGTCGACCATGATGAGATCCACCGCTAACCCAGAGAGCAGTACTGACGCGAACGGGATTTGGATTGGAGTGAAAGAGGCTTGTGTACCCTCGACCTTTGTGCCCTCTCTTCACCGCTGTCGTGTCCGGATCCTAAGAAAAGAAAAACTCAAAATTGGCTTGAACGGAGCGGCTGCTGTGAGCTTCGCTTTCGCATATCTCTTCATCCCTCACTCTGCATGAACTGGATTTCGCAAAGTAATATAATTTCGAGCCGCATTAAGAACCAGCCATTGCAACCGTGCTTTCTTACTGATTGAGGTTCGAGTTATTCCGTCAGATGACAGTCGTTTAGGCCACGACTTACCACACCTTAATAGCTCAAATATGGCTTTGTGGAGAAGGATCGCGTAGGACCAGCTTAACTTCTCTCTCAGGTCACACGCGTACTGGTTACTTAAGTGGCGCGCACAGGACTTCACTTGTCTGATAACATCATTTCAGCAAAAACCACCAGTTTTGGGCCTCACCATAGCTTTCAATGCAGTCTAACCGTACTGACCGTTACGAAATTTAAACTCAGTGACTCCGCACCCAATTCGCATCATTCATTTTAAGCCACCATTATATGTACTTCCTTTTGATATTTAACCTCGTGTATGTCATCAAAATTATTCTAGATGGTGTAACTGTGTTTAATCCTAGTTTATATTGAGTGTCTCCTTGTTTTCTCTTCAGACTGGCTGCTTCCAGACGACGAACAGACCGGCACGCCACCTGCTGCCGCCATCTCCGCTGCCGTCGCAGCTGCAGTGGCTTCCTTCGAAAAGAAGAAGACTGCCAAGTCTGGCTTGTCACTCCCTGGTGCCATCTACCGCTCCGCGCGGGCTCAGGGTGACATGAAGAAGCCCGGGCTACCTGATCCCTTTGCCTATGTGCCTTTAGGTGCTGGCGTCTCGGCCGCAGCCATTGTCGGCAAGCGCAAACGCAAGAACAGAATGGTGGCAGCCAATGTCGCCGAACGAAGGCTGCTTCTACGGAGTATGGGCGCAGGAAAACTGAGGGGTACAAAAAAGGCCGTAAAGACCACGAAGGTCAGCCATCTGCAGCATTCCACCAACTGGATTCTTTTTAACTCACTGCGCGTCAATAATACATACTGATTACCTTACTTCTGCGGTAATCATGCCGTGGAGAATTCATTGAGCCATCCAAAGAACACCACAGTCAGATTATTTCGTCTCTCCTGACAATTCCATGAAATTTTATTCTTTAGTCCCCCGTTTTGCCTTGAACCTCCAGTCTAGAACCCTCGTAAGCGGTCACTTAACTAGAAGCAGGGATATGATTACTGACAAAGTCGCTGTCGTACACATACAGCGAGAGTAGACGACCCGCACTGACTCAGCGTCGTCCGTTTTCAGAGGCACATGAGCGGTGGTCAAAGAGCGACTGTTCAGCCGACTACTGCCGATAGTATATTTTCCCCACATGCTCGACATGTTCGCTTCGCAATGTTGAATTTTGCCAGCAGGATGGAGAGTAGTCTAAGGATGATCGTCATATGATTTGATCATTTGAAGGCTGAATATTTTTTCCTCCCTTTCTAACTGATTACCACTAGAGATAGTTTGTTTTGAAGCGCCTATCAGTTCGGGATGCGCTTATGAGGAAAAATTTATTTTGATCCATCTATATTAGCATTGGCGATCGTCCAGCTGTATCTCGTGGTTATCAACCCCGTATAGCTTGCGTCAACTCTTCGATCCACATATATTGCCAGACTTATTCCCTTTTTTTCTGCGTTCGATCTTTAATTTCTTTGTCTTTAGCCCACTTGTGCGTCCTCTGGTTTTGACATCATCTGTGTAGCAAACTTATTAAAGGACGGTCTGATACAAGTCCATTTTGCCTTCGGTTAGACCATACTGAGAGGCTCAGATTCATGACAGACTGCTCGAAGGGCTGCAGTGTCGGGAAGTCATTAGGCAGTTTGCAACATGAGACGACTGCCACTGATTTTCATAAGAAGCTAACCGTTTCTGTTAATGTTTATTTATCGTTATGGTCATAATATTCCACATTTAACTGTGGGCATTAGAACGTAAATTCGCTTGATTCACAACCCCTTGTCTATAGATTTAGTTTTTTTGTGTCAAAAGAGATGAATCTTTACTTATTTCTTGTTTAAGGCATTTTAGGAGACCTCCTATAAGCGCATTTAGCCCTTGCCCTCCGTGAAATTTTCTTACTGTTATTCCAAAGCCTAGGAGCGTTTGCTTTATTAATACTGTTTTTTTAAATTTTTTATAGGGCTCGTCCAAGTCCCCTCGTTCGGGTAAAATGCTGAAATCAAAGAGGCGGTAACGCTAAGTCTCCCTGCCATGTTTTGTCCTCAAAGAAAACTATTCCGTACTTTCACGGTTTTTCCATCAGATGCGCACTCGAAACCATTAGTTTGGCGCTGTGGGAACAAAGTCAACCTTGAGTGGGACTTCTACATGCACACGCCCACTAACGAGCTCCTTTGAGCCCTTTGTAAACCTTACCATACCTGAATTAAATTATTAAGCGGCGATTTATTTGCCTTTTTAAGAGCTCAACAAACCTCACTTCAACTGCACTTATATGTGTGGATTCATTGGGTCATGCTGTTCATTGTGATTCGTGCGGTCGGGAGACGATCAATGTTGATAAGGATAGTGGGTTGCCATTCGTTGATGAATTTTTGTAGCACATTATGCTCATGCCGATTCCCCTGCCTGGATACCTAGATATGCCTGTTCCTGTCTGCGCGTTCAGAAATCAGACCAGTCGTGGGAGTTAAGATGTATCAATAATTCTGTCGAATGTGCTAATCGAAAATCAAAGAAAAAGCTATATTTTTTGGAAAACATTTCATTGCTTCGAATTGTAGTGGTCTTAGATCCCAAGTGGGCCTAATGATGACAGTGTCAAAGGCATACAACCTCTGCAGAAGATAAGATCAAGTATGCTTGACCCTCAGGTAGATAAGTCAACAACCTGAGTCCAAATGCCGACATCTACGGCCTTGAGTAAGTCCTCGAACTTTATGGGGCCGGAGGGGGACCAAAAACAATCGAATTTCAGGAAGATTAAAATCACCTGCAATTAAGCAATACTTAAAATGTAAGTCAGCTGCGGCGTGAAATGCTTGTGAGCGACAAAGGTCGTAATTCTCAATGGTATTGGGCGGGCGATAGACACAATAAACGAGTAAAGAGTTCTTATTATTTAAGGTAATTTGAAGACAGCAGCTCTCTTCAACCGCGGTAAATTATGGATGTTCTAAGGGCCGAAATGCCAGCGCTTACTTAACATAGATACATTTTCATCCACCAGGGCTGTCGTGGCGATCATTTCGAGGACAATTATAACCTACAAGAGAGAGTTCGGAGTCGGCTGCGGAAGCTGTTGCTTATGTTTTACTTACTATAACAATATCTGGACGGTGGACGAAAATTAGAGTCTGAAGTAGGGGCATTTTATTGAAAAAGGATCTGGCATTTAGAAAGAAGAGTTTAAGTGGTAGATCTGACATTTTTTGAGGGAGGGCGGCTAAGTCATCCGGTGGTTGACGGCCACTGAACATAGGGCATGTGCTCCCACCCTGTTCTGGAAAAAAGGTTGTGGGATAGTGCGTCTGATGTGGGTAAAGGGGAGTAAACTATGGAGGCGGAAATGGCAGACAGAGGAACTGAGCACTACCACTATATATTGGGGCTTGTCCGGGAAACCCTTGGACAGGATATTGCAAAGTATTCTTAGTAAGGTGACACAGACGGTCAGGTGAGTCTAGTAGTCCAGCAGGACCATTCGTATTGAGAGACAACTGAGAAAGCAACCATGGAGAATATTGGCTGCGAAGCGGGTGATGCACTGTTACGTGTCGCACAGAAGTACCATTCATGGACAAGAATGCTTGCATGTTTCATTTATCAGCCTCAGTATGAGGTCTGGGTGTTAGTTGGAAATCCGAGGAAGTTGGGATGAATATATTTTCGGGAGAAGTAGGCGATGGTAAAGGAGTATGTTTCGTGGAGCAGCAACATTTTTGTGGTTTTTGAGTGGTCGAGACTTTAGTCGGACTTGTCTTTCAGCTAAAAATCTGCGTTGGTTTACCAGGAGTAACTGTTAAACTTGGTATGGTTGTGGGAATAGGAGAAGCACTGCTGTCCTGAGAACGAATAAGATAAGAACTGTTGTCTTGGGATCCCACAAGATCAATCAAGTTCGGTTTTCTGCAGAGGTAGCTGCGGATTCGGACAACGAGGTCCGTAGATGACATTGGAGGTGATTTGTTCAACATTGCAACAGAGGTAGTCATTTCTCTGTTGCTTGTCGACAATTTCAAAAGTAGTTTTCTTTGCATTGGAGTGAGGTCAGGGGGAACCAAGGAATACCATTTTTGATAAAAATCTCTACTAATCTCCTTCGTAGACAGTATGAAGTTTACTTCTATCAAGAAAAAGAGAGTAACTAATATGGGGGCATGACAGTTCGACCGTCGATTTCAACGAGGTCCACCGTATGCTTCACGCCAGGTGGTGCAGGGACAGTAACATGCGCGTGAATTAGTTTTAAGTGATAGTAGCCTTGCGCCGCAGCTACCGCACTCTCTCCTCCCCCACCTGAGCCCGGTGTCAAGACAGAGTCAAGAAGACCGGGAGATGGGAGAGGGCGCAGATGGCTGAGACCGGAGCAGCCTGGGTGTACCACCACACCTGACTTCGGATCCCATGGGTGGGAGTGCCATACAGGCCACATTAAGAAGGAGCCGTGCGGCCGACTCTCAATCCACCAGTCATCCACTCACACAAAACACACATTGGGCTGACCACGCGGTCGAGTTATCCTGATCAGTTGGCAACCTTCCAAGCCACGGCTTTTTGCGCACCGTGATAGTTTCAAGCGCGTCCGTTGTTTATAATGAGGAAAATGCGCTGAGCTGTCGACCTCACTCTCCCTTACCCCACAATCAGACTACCATCCGAGCCAGTCAGTTGTCTGATGCGGGAGGGGTCACATTGGCTGACGGGTTGGCATACCCTTTCTTCGCGCGCCACAGCACGACCTGGCCCCATAACGCACACACCAGGATTCACTAAATCTGGGGATGTGGAAGGAACGATTGCCGTCTGACTCCCAGTCCACTGGTCAGCCATTCGACACACACAGCACATACACTAGGCCGACGGCGTGGTCTGGTGTCAGCGTCAATTAGCAGCCTTCCGGCCACGGTTTCTAGGAAAACGTGATTTTTATCAGGTATATTATGATGATTGTGCGGGTGTTGTTTGGCGTATTAGTGTAGATGGTGTGCGCTGATGTGGCTTAGCCTCCGGTGGTTTACCGTAGGTTGTCGTTGAGGCGCATGTGTCGAATAGGCCATGCGGTGTGTAAAATGCGCGGGAGCAGTGAGGGCAGTGGAGGCGAGGCGTGGCGAGTGCATGTTGGAGCCCCAGGCACTGGCTAACCAGCCTCGCGCGATGGATTCGCAGCCACATGGCTAATGGAGTTCTCACCTACTAAGTGTCGCTACATGAGTTTTGGGCCTGTTAGGCTGCCGCAACCTCTTATCTTTGAAGGTTGCCATATTATTGAATGTTCCTCCATCAAGGACTTGGGCTTAAGCTACACCAATAAATTAGATCTTTCGCCCTCATGCCGATAGAATTACGGCCAAAGCTGCTCAGATTTGCGGCTTTATTTCTTATAATTTATACCTTCCTGAAATTAAATTTAGACTTTATCGTATGTTTTGTACTTCCCATTCTTGAATTTTTGCTGTCCTTTCTTTCGGTTTGATGAACGAATCTAGCCGTTCAAAAATTGAAAAATGTTCAAAGAAATTTCACAAAAAAACTCCTATCTCCGACTCTTTTAACTACTTCCCTACTCAACAAGATGCCAGCTAACGAAGCTCAAAATTTCTTTTGGGTCAGGAGACTTGAAGCAGGCTTTTGTCTCCTTTTTCGTCTTAATAATAGTTCAACTCTCCCAAAGCTTTCTGTCATTACCCCCGTTAGTCTTCCTTATAACCCTAAGAAATTCTGAACCAATTATACCTCCCCCCTGCATCCTCCACGTGTAAACGCTCTCTTCTTTGCTTCTAGGTATAGTTTTCTTTGGAATAACTTGCCAATTGAAATTAGGTCGTTAACTAGTCTATCTGCATTCAAGCGAAGACTGCACATTTATCTTAACACGGATTCTATTAACCTTTTATTTTCCTCATCTTTTCCCAGTAGCTTTCCCCATGACTCGGAGAAAGGACCATCGGGAATTTGAGTAACCCTCTTGAAACTATATTTACGCTACCTGGAGACGCCCATGAACTATAATGTCTCCTTATATCACCCGTCCTCCAAACGATGACGTCATTCGGACGTACAAATTCGGTGGTCCACAGTCTTATATGCTGCGGTTTCTTTGGATACTAACCATCATCAGAATTCAATTCTGGATCCTATGATGCTGAGGACTTAAGTTCATTGACGCATTTTCGTGAGATTCTGTTTAATACACCTAAGTGATCAAGAACGAATCACCTCGACGTTTCATTATCTCATTCTGAAATGCTACTGCAGTATTACCCTATTCTACCACCTGACTATTTTTCCTAAGCGGTTTTTCTCCTACCTTCTATTCGAAAATGAAGGCCTATTGAACTCTGCCTCCATTTTTCATGGTAGGGAGTTTTTTCACTGCCTATTTTTTCTAGTTCACCATTAATTTTTTAAAACATTGCTAACTGTTGACATAGCAGGACAAGTTATGTATTTGTACATTTTATCTGCACACATTGTCCTAACTTTATTTCGTTACTAATGTTTGCTTAGACAGTACCTTCCCGGTGCTAACCAAATATATAAATTCTAAATTCTAAATTCTGGATCCTAAAATGCTGAGGACTTAATTTCATTGACGCATTTTCGTGAGATTTTGTTTCATACGCCTAAGTGATCAAGAACGAATCCCCTCGACGTTTCATTATCTCATCCTTAAATGCTACTACCGTATTACCCTACTCTACCACCTGACCATTTTTTCCGAAGGAGTTTTTTTCTCCTACCTTCTATTAAAAAATGAAGGCTTATTGAACTCTGCCTCCATTTTTATGGTAGGAGTTTTTTTCACTACCTATTTTTTCTAGTTCACCATTACTTTTAAAACATCGCTAACTGTTGACATAGCAGGACAAGTTATGTATTTGTACATTTTATCTGCACACATTGTCATAACTTTATTTCGTTACTAATGTTTGCTTAGACAGGTGACTTGCCGGTGCTAACCAAATATAAAGTTCTAAATTCTAAATAAATAAAAAAATAAATAAAATTACTGATTTTCAAACTTCATCGCATTTCTGTAACTAGACCGTAGTCAGATGACTTTGCATTTTTGAAATTTAAGTTCAGCAGATACTCATCATATCGCTTTTGCAAGCGACCCAAGTTACTTTGTAAGTTCCGTGCATCCTCCAGCTTTTCTTTCGAAGTCCATAGCTTGAGATCATCAGCAAACATGACCTTCTCGCATTTCAATACATCAAGGCAGTCGGTCACTTATATCAATTCAAATCAATTTTTCAATTAAATTTAATGCGGGAAATAGGCATGGGCCTTTGAGTTCCCTATTTTTAACGTAAAATTAAGTATGGTTTACAGAGAAACCGTATGGGTTGCAAAAGGTCAAAGCCGATCATAAAATATGACAAGTGGTGCGTGACTCTCGAGTGTTAAGATAAATTCCTCATCGCTCCGGCTCGTTTCGGAACGTAAAACTGTTAAAGTTCCTATAAATCTTTCCAGCGATGGTGACATCACAACGTCTTCAGTAACGGCATTCCATGGTTTAACCACTCGGACAGAGAAGGATAACTAGCGCACATCCAGTCTCGCCTGCTGGACGCCCAGTTTCAATGGGTGACGTCAGAGATTGGTCATGGCAGCAAATTCAAAGAAGTCCGAGAATTCCAGGCAACAATCGAATCCCTTTACAATGCGAAATGTCTGCAGGAGATCACCACGCATTTGCATATAACTCAAAGGGAACAGATTAAGATTCATTATGTGGGTGCGATATGGCAAGGAGCTTTGACTCCTAACCATTTTTGTGGCTTTCCTCTGTACTCTTTCGAGGCAGTTCTGATCTTGAACTGTCCAGGGTTTCCAGGCTTGTACAGCATATTCCAAATTCAGCCTAGATGAATGTTCCAAAAGTCTTAGTGAAGAGATCTTCATCGAAATCCAAAATGGCTCGGCTGATGGCAAACAACACCGCGATTGCACTCTTTGCCTCTTTCGAGCAATGAGAGAAGTTTTTTAAGGTGGTGGTCGTCAGCACACCAAGGTCCTTTTGGGTTTCCACGTCTTTTAAGGCTTCACCATTGAGAAATTAGCTTCTACTGTCGGCAAATCCAGATGGGTTGCCTAAGCGAAGTATTGTACACTTATCGATGTTGAACCGCAAAAGCCAATGATTCGACCACTCCTCCACCCGAGTTAAGTTGATCTGCAGTTTATCTTCGTCAGCAGGTCTCTGGATTACATTCCAGATTTTAATGTCGACGGCAAACATTGCTGCATCACAGTCAAGATTCCTGACGCAATCGTCCACGTTTATTAAAAACAGTATTGGCCCTAGTACTGAACCCTGAGGAACCCAAATCTCGACTGCAGCAGAACTTGACCTCTCTTGCCCGATGCATACAACCTGGCGCCGACTCACGAGGAAGTTTTCGATCCACTTGAGGAGTTTACCTCTGATTCCAATTCGTTCTTGCTTGTACAGCAGTCTCTCGTGCGGCACAGTATCGAAGGCCTTCTGAAAGTCAATGAAGGCTATGTGAACTGCGTGTCTATCTTCAAGTGCTTGGATCCACCTCTGGAGCGAATGCAGTGAATGTTTTGTGCAGGATCTTCATTTTCTGAACCCATGTTGACAGTTTGATAATAAATTATGTGTCTCTAAGAATTTAAATAATTCGCTCTTGATGATCCATTCCATAACCTTGCCTGTAATTTGTCACTGATGTCTGGCTACCGCTTTTGTACAAGGGAGTTATATGTGCCAGTGTCAGTGGCTACAGTGGAGAAACACCTGAAAAAGGTCCGTGGTTCAACTGCTATTGTGTCGGATGAAGTTTTGCTATTTGTTTTAAAATACTGCTGCTCTCAGATTGCCCCTATTTTTACACCTTATAAACATGTCCTTCATGGAGTCAAAGTTTCCGGACATTTGGCGTTCAGTAAGAATCACTCCTATCCCTATAAAGTCTGCTAATTTTGGTCCTAAATCTTTTCGTCCAATCAACTGCTCTTCCACATAACTGAGGATTGCTGAACGTGTCGCTCTTGATACAATTAAGCCATTTTCCTCCAATTTCTCCGACCCATTACAATTTACCTTTAAGGCCCGGCGTAGTACCCTAGATGCCTTTGCCCTTGTAGTACATTCGGCTCTACGAGATTTAGATAAGAGCTGCCGTGTGTACGCATGCGCATTTCTTGACTACTCCTCTGCCTTCACCATCATCCCGCGCCATCTCCTCCTTAATAAAACATCCGCGTCTGGCTCTCCTGGCAGGGTTGTCTCTTGGCTCGAAGATTATTTTACTACCCGCACTCAATTCGTACAATCCGGCAAGCGGAAATCTACTGTCCTTCCAAACAACTGCGGTGTTCTTCAAGGTGATATCTTATCCCCTCATCTCTTCTCCCTTCATACTGATGATTTGAGTTCACCAAACGACTGTATGTACATCAAGTACGCCGATGACATCGTTGTTTAATCGTCCTCTCAAAAATCAGACACATCTCCAGTGTATGAAGGATGGCCTCGACCAAGTTTCAGCCTGGTCGTCAGCTAATGGTCTTCAACTCAACCATGAGAAGTCTGTCCAATGTGTTTTCACCTGCGACCATCCCCTAGTTCTCAATTCTCAGCCATCCTTCCCAACGAGGTATCTTCTTTTCGGTACCTTCATATTACTCTGACATACCATCTTTCATTCTTCCAACATATTGATACTCTTTTTACAAAAATTCATAAAATTCTATATTATATTCGCCGTTAACGTTCCTATTACACACCTCAGGCCCTTATCTGGCGATTTATTGGGGCATGTGTTCTTCCCCTCATCCTTTATTGCTGTCCCGTGATTTTTTCAGCTGTGCTTAAAAAGGATTTTTTGATTTTAAAACGTATTCTCCGAATGCTCTCTTTTGCTGCTGGTGTTTCTTATACTGCTTTAGTAGATTTGATAACAAAACGGCACTTTACATTAATCAAACAATAGGCTGGTTGAATCCTTGATGATGTAACCCATCCCCTCCACTCCGAGCTGATTGCTGTGAAGTCTTCCCGTCCGATGTGCTGAGGCTTTCACCATATAGCCTGCCGTACAACGGCATACCAGCGCTCCGTTTTACCATTTCTAGCACGCTACCTTACGTGTGAAGAGACTAAAATAAAAAAGCTGAGACTGAAACTGTCTCCCCACTAGATGTCCCTTTTTGACTCTTCGATTCTTGCATATTATGTTAACTTAACCTATTATCTTAGTGCATGGAGCCACTTATATTTTTGCAGAAAATTTTGAATGATACTTCAAAATAAATCGTATTCCTCTCTCTCTCATATGCCAGCTTTTAATCGATAGGAAGTATTCCGGAGTCAAATGAATTTTGAAAGAGCACTTACAGAGCTGCGAAAAGTTAATTGGCGAGTTATTTCAGAAGCTCGGGTGGAAGCTCGTCTAGTCCTGGGGATTTTGAATCTTATAGTTCCTTTAATTCCCTTCGCATCAGACATTTTCAGAATAGTATTTGGCTCATGCTTACAGTCGGCGGGTTATCCACCGTGGGACGAAGGAACTTTTCCTCGTTTGTGAAGACTGAGCGGTAGAACTGTGAAATGTACTCGGCTTTTTCCCTGTTTTCAGAAATTTCGACGCCCACGGCAGGTTTAAACAGCGGAAATTCATTCCTCTTCCTTTTACATCTGCGGAGGTAACCGGAGACTAATTTTGGATTCTGCGTTGCCATTTGCAGCAAAGTTTTCTCGAATTCTCTTCGCGTTTTAAGGATAAGGCTTCTCAGTTTGTTTTTCTGTGTTTTATACTTATTAAATATGCGACTTGATTAGACTCGCAATATTTTCTCCACAACATGTGCTTCTTGTTTCTTTCCCTTTTCAGGTTGACGTCTAGCCACACAGGATGCTTGCTCTGATGAACATTCGTTTTTCGGTCAGTGGTTGTCCATAAGTTACAGAAGAACATTCCGGAAGGACTCGCAATCTTCGTTCACGGTGCTCGTAAACATTGAGGTCCAGTTGATGTCTGTTAGTGTGCTCGCATCTGATGAAAGTTTCCTTACCAAACGTTACGCCGTTTTTCCTCTATATCAGACGCAACGGAGAATAAGGAGTAGTCTCACATAAGCACCGCATGATCACTACGACCGAGCAGAGGCATTGAAATAATCTCGTCAATGCTGCTTGATGTTTTCGTGAAAACCAGGTCAAGACAGTTAGCTTTTTTTTTTTCTTCGCGTGTTCTGATGGGGAAAAGGAAATGTTGTGTGAGGAGTTCCTTCAAGGTCTTTTGCAGAAAAACGTGATCAAAAGTTGATTTCGGGCATGATGATTGAACAGTGCTCCAGTTAATTCCTGGTGCGTTAATGTCACTCATAATCATGACATTAGGTCGATTGGAGAAATGTTATAATTGTTCCAACAAGTGGGTGTCTGCGACTTGGTCTATCCCAGGTTGCCGATTGACAATGACGACATCCAGACATTGGGAGGCAAGAGCCTTGATGGTCAAAAATATGGCCTCCGTGCTGCACGCAAACTTGCTCGTCTTGTCGGACACTATTAGCATATCTTTCACATACACAATTATTCCACAAACCTGACGGTTTTCTCTGTCCCTCCGATATATTTGGTATTCAGACAATGTTTTTTGCTATCTCTAATACTGCCCGACAGCCAGGTTTCGGTTGCTGCTATCACATGTGGAGATACTTCAGCAAGGCATAAATTTTAACAAATCAAGTTTTGATAATAGACTTTGGGCATTTGTGTACAAGCACTTCAATCAGAACCAGAATGGGACCCAGAACGCTCCCCTGGTTTTCCAGTGTGACGTGGCGTAACCATTGCAAAAACGTTGGCGCCTTCCTATGTAAAACTTGGCGAAACATTTGAATAGGTTGTCAGTCACACCCATTTGACGCGGTTTCGATATGAGGCGTCCATGTGGGACCCTGTCAAAGGCTTTGCTGAAGTCAATGTAGAAAGCATCGATTGATAAACCCATTTCTAATGATTTCTTCCAGCTTTTCCTGGAGAAAAGCAGGTTTGTGAGGCAGGATCCACCATTTTTAAATTGATATTGTTACGAACGTAGCAAGTTGTTCGCTTAAACATGCGATATCGTTCTGGAGATATATTTTCTATCGCGTTCAAGATACTATATTGACGTACTTGTGTTCAGGTGTGGTGGCACGCCCAGGGGCGGCTCCAGCCGCGCCAGCCAACTGCGCCCTCTCCCATCTCTGGTCTTCTTGACTCTGTCTCGACATCGGGCTCAGGTGAGGGAGGAGGAGAGAGTGCGGTAGCTGCAGCGCAAGGCTGCTATCACTTAAAACTAATTCATGCGCAAGTCACCATCCCTGCACCACCTGGTGTGGAGCATTCGGTGGACCTCGTCGAAATCGACGGTCGAACTGCCATATTGACGTACGAAAAAAAGAAGTTCATTTAAGACAAATGGCCACACCACAACTCCTGTTGAAAATGATATGGCCACATTTGCAACAATTCATGCGCTAGTTCAACTCCCACCTTCATCGAATGACGATATCCTTCCTAAAGTGGACCGAACTGATATTGAGACCACTTCACTAAGAGAAATTTTGCCTGAATTCAGAGACGTTTTGCATGGGAAAAGTACTCGTTGGGACGGAAAACTCACATCCGTGACGCTATTGAAACGGGCAACTCAAAGCCCATTTGGCAAACCCCCACGTATTTTACTAGCGCAATTGCAAGAAGAATTCGATAAGCTATCAGATACCATGCTGGCCACAGAAAACGTCGAGCTTTACTAGAATTTAAAATAAAGCAAAAAAACTATCTGGTGAATAAAACTATGCATCAATTTCGTAATAAGATAGAACATTTTTCAGGTTAGTTCTTTAAGATAGAATTCGGGCCGAAAGGGCCGGGATGAATTTATTTGGAATTCGTTGTGGTCAACAAACAAACATCAAATCCAAACGTACTTTGCTTGCGTCTTATGCGCTCCCGCTGACGGTGATAGTCATTCCACTGGAATTGGATATTCCAATCAGACGCTTCTACTATTACTTATTTCACGTCTATTTGTGAACCTTCTAAGATGACCTGCAATGCACATAGAGAGGACGGATTTACTTAGCGGACCAATCACCTTGTTTTATGGTTTATGTTCTGGGTATGAGCAAACCATAGCTGGTGGTTAGTGACCTAAACATTAATGACCCCCCTATTCTCTCAAAATTCGCACAGGCCCACATTTCAATAATATAACTACGCATTATTTAAAAAGCGGCTTATTTCTGCTGTGAAAAATAATATTTCTAATGTGAAGAAGAAGAAGAAGAAGGTTGTTCGTTCCTCGGAATCATGGCTATATTCGTCTGAGCTTTCGAACTCTAACTGGAGTCCATCGTTAAAGATAAAACAGCAACATAAACGAGTGACATTTATATGGGGAGCAGGGGCCAATCAGACAGCAGTAGCGCCAGCCTGGAGGTGACTATGCAGGGCCCTGTATGCCAGCACCAGCTCGATAAATCGATTGAATGAGCTCTCATTGGAGGCCCAGGCTTCAATCAATTCTCGGCTTGTCTTGCATCTGGCGTGGGCGATTATCTTCGTGTCTGCGAAGTTAAACTCGTGACCCGTTTCGTAGGTTTGGGCAGCCACTTGCGATAAACCATGATTCCTGTGAACGAAAATCTTTTTCTTTTTCAATTATACACACACCTGGAATGCGGAATTTTGCCTCAATTTTCAAATGTGTTCCGATGGCACCTTTATTTTATCCATAAAGTTTTGATAAGTAAATAATTTGTTTCAAAACTAATTTTCCATTTAAGTTTTTGTCTCACCCTGTTAGCAGCATCAATTTTTGCATTTTTGACATCATATATGCTCTACATAACTCGGATGGGTAACACGCCTGACGCCAAGGCATCAACTGTCTGTACTGTTGAATAACGGCGGCGCTTCATCAACTGCGCTCATCTCTATTGACCCTTTCAGACAATAACAGCTTTCAGTTGCAATTCTCATCGCTCTACTAGATATAAGCTCACCTGAGCAACAGGTTCTCCTAATCGTCTTCTCTGTATAACCTTCTGGATCAAGCCCAGGGAATACTGTAATTGACATTAAATAATACCACATTCACTTTTTATATTCTTTTCATATCCCTGACTGACTTAGCAGCCACCAACAGTTATCTCAGCAGTTAGTCACACTAGCAATTATTTCAGCAAAATACTTACAGATTGAGGGTACATACCCCAATAATCCTGCAGGATATTCGTTTCATTCAATTCAATTCAATTCAATTCAATTCAATTTATTGAGGGAAATAGGCATGGGCCTTTGAGTACCCTATTTGTAACGTAAAATTAAGTGCGGTATACAGAGAAACCGTGTGGGTTGCCAAGGTACAAAAGGCGGTCATAAAATTTGACAAGTGGTGCACGACTCTCGAGGGTTAAGATAAATGCCTCATCGCTCAGGCTCGTTGCGGAACATAAAACTGTCAAGGTTCCTTTTAAAGCTTTCCAGCGATGGTGACATCACAACGTCTTCAGGGAGGGCATTCCATGGTTTAACCACTCTGACAGAGAAGGAGAACTTGCGCACATCCAGTCTCGCCTGCTGGACACGCAGTTTCAATGGGTGACCTCGGAGATGGGTCGTGGTGGCAAATTCAAAGAAGTCCGAGAATTCCAGGCAACAATCCAATCCCTTCACAATGCGGAATGTCTGCAGGAGATCACCACGCATTTGCCTATAACTCAAAGGGAACAGATTAAGATTCATTAGGCGGGTTGGGATATGGCAAGGAGCTTTGACTTCTAACCATTTTGGTGGCTTTCCTCTGGACTCTTTCGAGGCAGTTCTGATCTTGAACTGTCCAGGGTTTCCAGGCGTGCATAGCATATTCCAAATGTGGCCTAATGAATGTTCCAAAGGTCTTAGCAAAAAGATCTTCATCGAAATCCAAAAAGGCTCGTCTGATGGCATGCAACACCGAAATTGCCCTCTTCGCCACTTTCGAGCAGTGAGACGATGGTTTTTAAGGTGGTGGTCATCAGCACACCAAGGTCCTTTTGGGTTTCCACGTCTTTTAAGGCTTCACCGTTGAGAAAGTAACTTCTACTTTCGGCAGATCCAGACGGGTTGCCTAAGCGAAGTATTGTACACTTATCGACGTTGAACCGCAAAAGCCAATGATTCGACCACTCCTCCAACCGAGTTAGGTTGATCTGCAGTTTATCTTCGTCAGCAGGGCTCTGGATTACATTCCAGATTTTAATGTCGTCGGCAAACATTGCTGCTTCACAGTCGAGATTCCTGACACAACGTTCACGTATATTAAAAACAGTATTGGCCCTAGTACTGAACCCTGAGGAACCCCACTCTCGACCGCAGCAGAACTTGACCTCTCTTGGCCGATGCACACAACCTGGCGCCGACCCACGAGGAAGTTTTTGATCCACTTGAGGAGGTTACCTCTGATTCCAATTCTTTCTAGCTTGTAAAGCAGTCTCTCGTGCGGCACAGTATCGAAGGCCTTTTGAAAGTCAATGAAGGCAATGTGAACCGCGTGTCTATCTTCAAGTGCTTGGGTCCACCTCTGGATCGAATACAGCAAATTCGTTGTGCATGATCTTCCTTTTCTGAACCCGTGTTGACAGCTTGATAACAAATTATAAGTCTCTAGGAATTTCACCAATTCGCTCTTGATGATCCTTTCCATAATCTTGCCAAGGATGCATGTTAAGCTTATGGGCCTGTAGTTTGTCACTGACGCCCGGCTACCGCTTTTGTACAAGGGAGTTATATGTGCCAGCTTCCAATCGAAAGGAAGTGTTCCGGAGTCAAAGGACTTTTGAAAGAGCACTGACAAAGGTGCGGAAAGTTCATTGGCGAGTTCTTTCAGAAGCTTGGGTGGAAGCTCGTCTGGTCCTGGGGATTTCGACTCTTTTAGTTCTTTTAATTCCTTTTGGATCAGAAATTCTGAGAATAGTATGTGGCTAATGCTTGCAGTCGGCGGGTTATCCACTGAGGGACGAAGGAACCTTGCCTCGTTTGTGAAGACTGAGCGGTAGAACTGTGAAAAGTACTCGGCTTTTTTTCTGTTTTCAGAAATTTCGACGCCCACGGCAGTCTTAATCAGCGGTATTTGATGTTTATTCCTTGTACATCTACGGAGGTAACTGTAGACTAACTTTGGATTCTGCGTTGCCTTTTGCAGCAAAAGTCTTCTCAAATTCTCTTCGCGTTGTAAGAATAAGGCTTCTCATTTTGTTTCTCTGTGCTTTATACTTATTAAAATAGGCGACTTGATTAGACTCGCGATATTTTCTCCACAACTTGTGCTTCCTGTTTATTTCCCCTTTTAAGTTGCTGTCTAGCCACCCAGGACGCTTGCTGTGATGGACACTCGTTAGCGGGCAGTGGTTGTCAATAAGTTGCAGAAGAACATTTCGGAAAGACTCCCAATCTTCGTTTACGGTGCTCGAAAATATTGAGGTCCAGTTGATGTGTGTTAGATCTGCTCGCATCTGATGAAAGTTTCTCGCCAAACGTTACGCCGTTTTTCCTCTATAGCAGGGGCGCAACGGAGAATAAGGAGTAGTCCCACATAAGCACCACATGATCACTACGACCGAGCGGAGGCATTGAAATAATCTCGTCAATGCTGCCTGATGTTTTCGTGAAAACCAGGTCAAGACAGTTAGCCCTTTGTCCTTCACGTGTTCTGGTGGGGAAAGGGACATGCTGTGTGAGGAGTGCATTCAAGGTCTTTTGCAGAAAAACATAATCAAAAGTCGGATTTCGGGCATGATGATTGAACAGTGCTCCAGTTAATTCCTGGTGCGTTGAAGTCACCCATAATCATTACATTAGGTCTACTGGAGAACTTTTTCTAATTGTTCCAACAAGTGGGTGTCCGCGACTCGGTCTATCCTAGGTGGCCGATAGACAATGAGGACATCTAGACATGGAGAGCCAAGAGCCTTGATGTTCAACCATATGGCTTCAGTGCTGCACGCAAACTTGCTCGTCTTGTCAGACACTATTAGCACGACTTTTAAATACACAATTATTCCACCACCCCTGTCGGTTTTCTCTGTCCCTCCGATATATTTGGTACCCAGACAATGTTATTTCGCTATCTAGAATACTGCCCGACAGCCAGGTTTCGGTTACTGCTATCACATCCGGAGATACTTCGGCAAGGCAAATTTTTAACCCATCAAGTTTTGATAAAAGGCTTTGCGCATTTGTATACAAGCACTTCAATTTTGCGCCAACCAAATTTCCTGTTGCGTTTGTCAATTTTATGGGCCCAACTGCGTCTCCTCTAACGTCAAGGTCGTATGTCTTTTTCCGTTTCGTGATGATTTTCGGTAACTCTGGTTTCTTTAGTGAGAACGCTGGGCGTTACGGAATCAGTTCTGACATCTCTTTGGGCAATTGGTTCCCTGATGGTTTTGGCGTTAGTGAGGTGGCTGCCGTTGTCCTCAGAACAATCGGTTGGTTCAATGGAAAATTCGTATTCTTTTGAACTACCTTCCCTTGAAAATAGCCAGATTGTGTTCGCCAGCCTTCAGTCTTGATTGTAGTTCCAAGACAAGTTCCCGGCGTTTCAGCCTTTCCGCAGGGGAGTAGTCCGGTTGAAAAAACCTCTTTATGCGAGTGACGTAGGTTAGTTTTTTTGGATAGGATCGCCTTGATTTGGTCTTTTGCTCTCTAGCATTATTTTCAGCGGTCGCGGTCGCGGCGTTCCTAGGCTGTCTTCAGACTTTTTGCCGATCCGGAATGCTTTAATAACTTTTACTTCCACGCCCGGTGGGAGCAACTGGTTTAGGAGGCCATTAAACGAAGCAAGGTCTTCGGTGACACGGTCTTCTGGTCGGACTGCAGTTGACTCGTGCAAACCCTGAATAACTAAACACTGTTGTCGATCCTGGTACTTGGAATTTTCGCTTCCTCCTGAGTTCTCCTTAGGGGCACGAGAACGGTTTACAGAGCTCTCGTTGGGATTAAGTCTACCTCTGACCAAACTCTCATCTGAAGGCTTCAATGAATCCATCAGAGTTGATTGTGACTTTGTCCTCCTGTTGTGGTGTTTCCCCATTGCAGCTTGCCACTCGTTTGTTTCTTCGGATTCAACTACGGGCTCTTTATAACACCCAAGATAGCAGGATGAGATTTGTGGTTTGCTCTGGTCGTCGTCCGTAGGATTCAGAGACTGTGCTCCTGTTATCCGGTCGTTATGGGTAATCGCGTCCGAACATTGTGAGCTGTAACCAGTTGTAGTTTTTGATACTTTTCGTGCTTTAGTCACTGCCTTTTTAACTGGAATATTGCTAAGCGTATTTCGTCGAGTAATGTTATCTTGCAAGAGCTTCCTTAAGTCTGCAAGCTCATTTTCCAGTTTTGAACTCTTAGTAAAATATAAGAACATCCAACGCAAGATTCGTCCTCGTAGCCAACGGATTTGGCTGCCATTACGCTTTTTTGCGCGCTTTGCTGGTTTTTGGTTACAAGTATAAACTGATGGAGTGCCAGTCGTGGATGTCGAAGCCAGCTCAACAGGCTTTCCTTTTAAAGGAAGTTCCGTGACTGGTTCTGTTGCTAGCAAACAATTGTTTTGAGTCCATAAATGTTAAAACACTGCGAAAAAGTATGTTCTCCTTTGAGCGTATAACGAAAATTTCCGACTGGCTTTGGAGTATGGCGAGTATTTAATGCAATATGAGCAAAATGTTTATACTTGTTCAAAAACGCTTTTGAAAAATACTATAAACGGTATGAAGGATATTCAGGAACGACTCAGCCGTTCGGAGATATCGAAGGTCCTGGATAACTTCAGATCTTCACGAGGTTGTACACGTTTGGTTCCCTGAGTGGTTCTCAGTTTTTATTGGTGCAGAGCCTGCGCAGTCAACTTGAATAAGATGATAAACAAATTCCAATTTGATCCGTTTTTGACGAATTTCGGCACAAAAGAATTCCAGATGAGCAGGAAGCAAGTAAGTACATGCAGTTGAAACAGTATTGTCCGGATCAGTCCTAGTGAAGTGGTAACGAAGATCAAATTGTCCAAGTTGGAGAGCAAATAATTGGTGGTTATTTGCACACGACCTTGAGCCTTTTCATAAAGCTATAATTCAGTATAATTCAGTATATATAAGGGAGATAGGCAGAGCCTTTGAAAACCCTATTTACAGATAGACGCTAGCAAAACAAGCAAATGTTACATGGCGATAGTCGTTTTAGTATATCAATCATTGCTGTCGACTAAATATATGTTCATCAAGTAAAAATGCATCAAGTCTTCTTTTAAACATTTCAACGCTTTCAGCCTGAACAACTGAGGCTGGCAGTTTGTTCCATTCGTCAATCACCCGTTGGGAAAAGAAGTTGGCCCGCACTTCAAGTTTGGCGTGATTTCTTTTCAGTTTGTATTGGTGACCTCGGAGACTTGTCATGTTTGCCAATTCAAAAAAGTTGGCCATCTGAAGAGCACAATCAACTCCTCTGACCAGTTTGAAGACTAAGATCATATCCCTTGTATTGCCTATAAGAGAGAGGAAAAATTTTAAGTCTTTCTAGGCGGCCCTCATAGGGTAGGCATTCCAATCCGCTGACTAGTTTCGTTGCCCTCCGTTGAACTTTCTCCAGCAGAGCGTAGTCATGTTTCGTCCAAGGGCGCCACGCCTGAACGCAATATTCCAACACCGGCCGGATAAATGTTCCAAACACGCGCCCAAAAGCTCTCCGTCAAAAATTAACGAAGGACCTCCTGATTGCGCCTAAGATACACATAGCTTTCTTTTGCGATATTCGCACAGTGCGACGATGGTTTGAGAGTTGGTGTTATCCATATACCCAAGTCCTTTAGAATATTTACCTCCTGGAGTTGGTGACCACTGATGGAGTACTGGTATTCAAAACCTAATCAGCCTTCTGGAACTAGACCGCAGTCGGATTATTTGGCATTTGTTAAGATTAAGGTTCAGCAGCCACTCATCACACCATGTTTGCAAGCGATCTAAGTTTTGTTGTAATTTTCGCGCATCCTCCGGTTTTTCAATCGAGTTCCATAACTTCAAATCGTCAGCGAACATTACCTTCTCGCATGTCAGACAATCCAGGCAGTCGTTTACGTATATCAGAAACAAAAATGGGACCCAGAACGCTGCCCCTGCGGAACTCCACTGTGAACGGTTTTCCCAGTGAGACTTGGTGTCTCCGATACAAACACGCTGGCGCCTGTCTGTGAGAAAGTCGGCCAACCATTTGAGTAGGTTGCCAGTCACACCCATTTGACGGAGCTTAAAGATCAGACGTTTGTGTGGAACCCTGTCAAAGGCTTTGCTAAAGTCAATGTAGACCGCATCGACTGACAAACCCATTTCTAATGATTTTGTCCAACTTTCCATGGATGTGAGCAAGTTTGTGAGGCAGGATCGACCACTTCGAAATCCATGTTGATATGAACTAAGCAAGTTATTCTCTTCAAGATGCCTCATCAGTTCCGTGATCAACAATTTATCATCAAATACACTATGACGCCTGTTTGACGCCATAGAAAGTTTCTTACTGTTGAACATTTCTTGCTCCTAATTCATTTCCACCTCTTTAGCGATAAGTACAAGAAAGTCCAATTTTTTGGCCCAGCGCACACTGGGATCGACTGCACTCGCATCTTATTGGAAGTGATTCACCCTTCAAATCGGATGCAGACGTTTCTTTCTCTGTCGGATGAATACTCTCGAAATTTCCTAACAAATTACTCTTGACCCTAAAAATTCTTGCCATGAAACATTCATATGCATTTTTTATAGCTGCTTTATTTGAATTTTGATAGTAGTTAACCTTGAAAGGCAGATATTTTACTTAAAACAAACTCCCCATTTCAAAAACTGCTGTCCAAGCGTACAACCAAAACAAACTTAAAGTGGTTACTGAAAAGCAGAGTTTATTTAAGGTTATTTCCTGGGTTCCAAGGAGATTGAAGGTGCCTCACAAATGCTTTATCAATAAACCTAGTTCTTTAATCAAATCATCGCGTTCTCCATGGACATCACCAGTAACAATAGTTCCAAAAAAGATGGTAAGTTACGTTTTTACATTGACTACAGACGGTTGAATGTCGTTACGACACACGATTATTTCCCTTTATCTCGCATTGATTGTACACTGGGCGCTCTAGGTGAATCCAGCTGGTTCTCTACTTCGGATCTTTAATCAGGCTATGGGAAGGAAGAAGTGGAACCGGTGGATCACCAGAAAATGACATTTATTCTCCCACAAGGCCTTTATGAGTTCGAAACTGGGCTTTTGGCTTGTGTACCGAAGCCACGACATTCCAGCGAATAATTCCAGTGGTACTTTGTCATCTTTACTCACGTAAGACGCAGGACGAACGCTTCATCTATATAAATAGCATTTCTAAGGAGAGAAGGTTAACTATCGCGTAGAGTTTTTCATCCAGGAGTGACGGTTTTTTCCTCTTTAAAATCCCACAAACCCAATTCAAGATCTGCATTTTTCATAAAAAATGCCCAATGAGGTTTTTCACTGTGTGCTCCTTTATCTAATTTTTTGACCACACTGATTTGTGTCAATTTTTATCGCCAATAGCTGACCAACTATTCACAACTTAACTGTACATGATTTTGCACTCGTTTTAATTTATTTTTATCCAATGACAGTGCTTTTCTGGGTACTCAACTAAAATATCTTTCTATCTGGGTCATTAAGTCAGTTTGGCCGGTATTCAGGTCTGCTCGGAAAAGATAGAAGCCATACGCTCTTGGCCAACCCTAAACACCCAATAGAGGGTACAAGTTTTGCCGGGTTGGTGTCATTCTATCGACGGTTCATTGTAATTTTTTCAATTCAATCTATTGAGGGAAAAAGGCATGGGTCGTTGAGTACCCTATTTGTAACGTAAAGTTAAAAGCGATATACAGAGAAACCGTGTGGGTTGCAAAGGTACAAAGGCGGTCATAAAATATGACAAGTGGTGCACGACTCTCGAGGGTTAAGATAAATGCCTCATCGCTCAGGCTCGTTGCGGAACATAAAACTGTCAAGGTTCCTTTTAAAGCTTTCCAGCGATGGTGACATCACAACGTCTTCAGGGAGGGCATTCCATGGTTTTAACCCCTCTGACAGAGAAGGAGAACTTGCGCACATCCAGTCTCGCCTGCTGGACACGCAGTTTCAATGGGTGACCTCGGAGAGGGGTCGTGGCGGCAAATTCAAAGAAGTCCGAGAATTCCAGGCAACAATTCAGGAGGAGATCACCACGCATTTGCCTGTAACTCTTGCACAGCCCACCCAATTTCTCAGTCTTACGGGAAAGGGATGAAAAATCAGTTGGTCCGATGAGTGCTTATCAGCTTTTAATTAAATTCAGTCCCGCGCTTCCGCAGCTCACGTACTTATGCTTCCGAAAACTTCGAATACAGCACCACCATTCATCCTTGGTACCGATGCCAGTGCATTTGCTATGGGACGTGTCTTGTCGCAAGTTACTAAGAGCGGACAAGAACGTGTCATCTGCTTAACTGGTAAAACACGGTAAAAACCCCAGCTATTATTTCAGATCTTAAAGCCCTACAGGATGCAGAAGGACAACTCGCCCATTGGCAGGAAATCTCGCAGGAGTGATATTTTACTTGCATCTACCGCTCTGCTACGAAATTTAACAATACAGTTGCCGTGTCCCGGCGCCCTACAAACTTATTGAATTCTGATAAGGAAACCAACACCAGTGAGTTGGCAAAACACCATTGGGCCGCTGCACAGAGCATGGACCTAAACACCGCAAACATTTATGATCACCTCTAAAATGGACGAAATCACCAGACAGACGCCGAGTTGTGCATTTATTTAGATAAGGCTCGAATACTTCGCAGTCAATTGGCCCGATTGCATACTGACAACGATATGCTGAATTTCAATGGTGGCATTACAAAACTTGATCAAGTCGTTTTACCTGGAAGCCTCTTTTCTACAGTACACCATGATCTAAAGAATGAGTTATGATATGTTAGTCAGGCCAAGACGGGAGCGTCTGCCTGCCAACTACTTTGGTGGTCCCACGCATTTCATTAAATACACCACAACAACGGAGATGAACACACCTAAAACCAATATACACCAGCTCACACCTCCAGCGTTGAAGCATTGACAGCATTGATCCCCTGCCCTTCAAAACAGCTGGTCATTGGTTCATGCTGGTGATGATATATTACTTCACCAACTGGGCAGACGCTGTGCCACTATTACGGAGAGATACCGTCTCAATGATATATGCAATATTCAACGACGTGATTTACCGTTTTGGGGCTCAGCTATCGATCCATTCGCACTGCAAAGCTAACTTTGAAAATGAATTAGTGCACGAGGTATGTGATCTCTTGGACATAGAAAAGTCTCGTACCACGCCTGAACACACGGAAATAAATGGAATAGCTGAGAGCACCAATTGTACTTCTGAGAGAGCAAGCAAAAAATCATAATCCCACAACAGCGATAAATGACTTCAATGCCCGTGATGGTATACCAAGCCATTAGCCGTATATCAACCGGCTATTCACCCTTCGTTCAGTTGACGAGATGCCACTTAAGACTCCCTGCTGAATCGCATTGCCCTTTACCTGCGGTAAATTAATACTTGTCAGATAGTTACGTATAGCAACTGCAAAACTTGTTACGTTCAACCCACAATCTCGCATGCCAACATTTAGAAACGGCCACTGTGATGCAGAAAACATATTTTTTATAGACAAGTACACGGCATCCCCTAATGAAGAGGAGATCCAGTTTAGCGCTACCAACCGTTACTACCCCTGGGAACGTGCACAAAATTCTTCCATCCTTGGGAAGTACCTCTCGTGGTCATCAAGACTATACACCCAGCTACGTACGTCATACGTGAGACCTATCTCTCACGTGGTCCCAATTTCACCACACACATTCATAAGTTGAAACCATACCGAGGTCGGCCACCCACAGCCACCAACGAGTCCACACCCATTGTACCGCCTCATTGAGTTCCGATAGATGTAATGGAATAGACGGAGAAGACGATGGATCAAGCTAGACCTGCGGACATGGGTCTGCCTGAGGACAGGAATGTGTAAGAGCCGACAAGCTCATGGTTGTCTTAATCAGCGACCCTGCAAACGAATAGAAAATGGGTGGGAGGTATGAAGTAAGGACTTAGTGCCTTCTACTCTTCTGTATTGCAGTTGAGCGTGGTGAAAATCCCCTGCACCCCAAACTGGAGGCTGTGAAGTTATTACCTTCGGAGATACAACAGTGATCCAGAATGCCTCCTCGTCTCTCTTACGTTCCCCGGCCTGTCCGAGGGATCCTTAGCGAAGTAATAACCTGCTAGTTCCACGGTACCCGTGAAAGTCCCGCCTACTACACGTTATTAGTAAAGCCTCGTAGGCAAATCATAGTTAAAATGGAAGCTCTAGAACTTCTTACTCCTCTTATTGTCTTAATTACGTCTTAAATATCTAGTTGGAAACGAACGGTCTTAATGAGGTCATCATTTTCATCAGACTCCATCTTGTAGGCGGTGCCTCCAGGGTACCGGGCTGGGCCCTCTTTTGTTTTTGCTTTGCATTAATGATATCTCACCAGTAGTAAAACATTCAATCTTTTATTTTTGCGGACGATCTCAAATATGTGTGTTCCTCCTCTAAATCAATGGTCCACGAATTCTTAGAGCAAATTAATGCAAACTCACGTGCTCTTCCGTATATAGCTCGAAGTTGAAAATGGAATTCTCACCTTCGAAGTGTTGTTACACATGTTTTGTGCCTGAAAGGTGGCCACAGCCAGTTTTTTTCAGGGTATCTCTGTGATTGAATTTTCCACGATCAAAGAATTAAGTTTAAGCTGCACCAATAATTTAGCTAAGTCGCCTCAAACCGATGGAATTATGGCCAAGGCTACCCAGGTTTGTGGCTTTATTTCTTGTAATTTTTACCTTCTAGATATAACATTTAGACAATCAAATGTTTGTCTTTCCCATTCTTGAATAGTGCTACCCATTCTTTGGTTTAGTAAACGCATCTAAACGTTCTAAAATTTAAAATTTCCAAAGACATTTTACTAGAAAACAGACACTTCCAAACACTTCATTATCGAATATCTGTCTCCTAACTAATCTAACATTACTATGGGTTCAAAGGCTGGAAGCTGATTTCTGTTTCCTTTTACGCCCTAATAGTAGTTTAGGTCTTCCCCAGATTTCAACCCTTACCTCATAGTTCTTCACTTATTATACGTCCTCCCATGTCCTCCACTTCTAGATGCTCTTTATTTTGCGCTTTCAGGTATAGATTTCTTCGGAATGATCTGTCAAGCAATATAAGGTTGTTAATTAGTCTATCCGGTTTTTAGCAAAAACTGCGTCTTTATCTTAACATAGACTTGATTAACCTTCTATTTTCCTAATCTTTTCCTGAGCATCTTTCATCATGACGGCGAGAAACAAACCATCGGGAATTTAGGAGACTGTATGCAAATTGCTTTTCCATTAATCGTATCCCCCTTGGAAAATCGGTGTTCCCATAACCCAGCGTCAGACAAATGATCGAAATTATACAGAAGCGCACCGTTTAAATTGCCTCCATTTCATTTGATTCAAATCATCCCTAGGATTCCATCCCGGTTACTGAGTTGTCGAGGCCCAACTCCAGTACCCGTCCTCCTTCTAAACGCACTGGTTTGACGACTTCGTACTCACTTACTGGAATGCCTTTATATATTTTCTGCCTTTAGAAACAAACTACCCTGCTCCTCCATATCCCTTCGCGAAGACGTTTTTGTCTCCTTCACCTTTTTAAAGTGTGGTCTCCCTGAATACTTACCGCAATTTCACCACAGGAGGTTTCATCACTGTATCGTTCTGACTTCATCATTTTTTCTTAAAATTATTAATTACGTCTGCATAGGAACCACGTATATTCTTTGTTCTCCAGCTTGGACAGTTTGAAAACCGTTAACACGTCGGTCGTACTGTTCCAGAAAAAAGAGCTACAACTGCACGTACGTAATTTCTTTCTGTAGCTCAGGAATTTTTCTCGTGCCAAAATTCTTATTTACTGTGTCTTGGTGGCAGGAATACTGATGATTTAGTCAAGCGCATTTTTATGCGATGTTCGATGATGCCATTGCATTGGAACTAAATTTTCAAAAAAACGTAAAAGTAAAGAAAGGTTTGGTGGATCAAAAGTGTACGAACTAATTACGGGTGGGTTATAAAATCTCTTTTAAATTTCGAACTATGTAGAGCTCTACATCAGGTGGAATGGTTGCGCCTGCATAAACCTGTATGAGTTGGAGGCTGCATTTATAAGGCGCCTAAAACGGTCGCTCGATGACACCGGCAACAGGGTGCAAAGACACCCATCAGAATTCCCTTTTAACGGTTGGTTGATTTATTTTAACTTTACCACACTATCTATTTATACAAGGTCACCCTGCATTCGCCACCTCTAACCGTGTTCCCCGTGATAACAACTCACCTTCCCGTGATTGAACGCATCCCAGCGGCCCACCTTGTATATATAAAGATGACTATTAACTAGTTTTGTACATATATTCTTTTGCACATTTTATGATAAACATTTTGATTATTTCATAGCAACTATGTATTTACATTTTATTAACACAGTTCGGGAATGGTAAAATGCGCATTAAACTCACCCATGATCAGGAGATGTGGCCGTGGAGAAAGCATTTCTAGCTCCTCGAGCAGATAAGTATAAGTCCATTTATCTGTTTTGCCTGAGACTATTTTTCAATTTTTTAAGCACGTGAGTACTCCTTCTCTCTGGTGTCCTTCCTTGTCGCGTCTAAACAGAGAGGACGCCGAGTTTTGTCAATGATCCCTATATTAATCGTCCCCAGCCATTTTCACTCCCAGGTTTCCCACCACCCCAGGCCAAAATTCTCACGTGAGTCACCCCAGCTTCTTTAAACTCCAAAGTAGGACCAGGCTCCCACCACCTGATCCTTAAAGCTGCTTGCCCTATCCCAATAGTCTATATCTTCCTTCTAGCCTCCCCCTTCCAAGATAACAACCAATCAGCTTAACCGAGTTTTAACTTTCCTAGTATTCCAACATATAACAATTGTAACCCTATGTGTTTGAGAACTGTCTCTCAGCGTTTTGTGCTAATAGTGCTGGGACAGTTAGCAGGTACTCTCCAAACAACAATAACTACTAACCTAAATACTCACCTCCAATTTTTTTTCTAAATAACGATAACCCTGGTTTGACTACTCGAACCACACTAGATGTCAGATTGCTTAACGTTAGGTCTGTTATAAATAAGAAAGCTCAACTTAGAGCTATTGCTTTCCAGTTTACATAAGTAGGTAGTGTTGATTTTATCGACGCAACTATTGGCCATGTCTTTAGAAGATGAGTAACTGCACTTGAGATCGTCAGTATAAACGAAATTTGGGAAATTTGAGCAATGGGGAAATTTCACTAATGTAAAGAATGAAGAGGAGGGGACCTTAAATCGTGCCTTGAGAAACGCCACTCCTGATCGGTTGACGCACCCGGAAGCTTTTACCTATTATGACCTTCTGACTGTGGTTAGACAAGTAGGAACCAATGAAGTCAAGAAGAGAAGGCCGGATGCCGAGGACTTTCAGTTTCACTAGAAGACGCATGTGCAGTACCTTTTCAAAGGCTTTGCTCAGGTAAAAGTAGATCTCACCCACTGACTGCTGCTCAATACGAAGGGAAGTGCGGTGGTTAAAAAAAGCTAAGTGGCAGACTTCGCACGATCTTTCAGGTAAAAAACCATGTTTTTGTCACTTAGAATCTTGTTTTCTAGGCAAAAGTCAAGAATTTGAATAAAAATCATTTTTTCAATACGTTTTGCTAGAGCTAGAGTTTTGTGAATGTTTTAATAATTATTTACATTCAAACGAGATCCCAACAAGAAAGAATATTCAATGTCTTCCATGAGTCAGAAAAGAATACGTTTGAAAGCTAAACTAAGAAAAGTATGGCAAAAAATCGGGGGTAGCTCAGCACTCTCTCAATAACTGAGTTTGGAAAACCGTCAGTCCCCGAAGAGTGCGAGTGTTTAAGACGAACTATTTGCTTAATAATTAATTCGGTGGAGAAAGCAATGGTATTGATAACATTGAAGGAGTATGGCTGAAATGGCGGAACCTGTTCAGATTCCGTCGTAAGATTACTTGCAAAGAAATCCCTTAGCAATCTGACTTGTCAGAGTCTTCGAGAACGAAGTTTTTAGCTTCATTTAGCAATTTAGGAATTTCATAACCTTGTTTAGAGGGGAACTGACGTTGGCACAGTTGAGCAACCGATTTTGTAGAGTTTGGCTCGCTGATTGCGCAAAATTCTCTCTGTCTATCCCGTTTAAGACGAATTTTTCAATTCAATTCAATTCAATTTATTGAGGGAAATAGGCATGGGCCTTTGAGTACCCTATTTGTAACGTAAAATTAAGTGCGGTATACAGAGAAACCATGTGGGTTGCAAAGGTACAAAAGGCGGTCATAAAATTTGACAAGTGGTGCACGACTCTCGAGGGTTAAGATAAATGCCTCATCGCTCAGGCTCGTTGCGGAACATAAAACTGTCAAGGTTCCTTTTAAAGCTTTCCAGCGATGGTGACATCACAACGTCTTCAGGGAGGGCATTCCATGGTTTAACCACTCTGACAGAGAAGGAGAACTTGCGCACATCCAGTCTCGCCTGCTGGACACGCAGTTTCAATGGGTGACCTCGGAGATGGGTCGTGGTGGCAAATTCAAAGAAGTCCGAGAATTCCAGGCAACAATCCAATCCCTTCACAATGCGGAATGTCTGCAGGAGATCACCACGCATTTGCCTATAACCTCAAAAGGAACAGATTAAGATTCATTAGGCGGGTTGGATATGGCAAGGAGCTTTGACTTCTAACCATTTTGGTAGCTTTCCTCTGGACTCTTTCGAGGCAGTTCTGATCTTGAACTGTCCAGGGTTTCCAGGCGTGCATAGCATATTCCAAATGTGGCCTAATGAATGTTCCAAAGGTCTTAGCAAAAAGATCTTCATCGAAATCCAAAAAGGCTCGTCTGATGGCATGCAACACCGAAATTGTCCCTCTTCGCCACTTTCGAGCAGTGAGACGATGGTTTTTAAGGTGGTGGTCATCAGCACACCAAGGTCCTTTTTGGGTTTCCACGTCTTTTAAGGCTTCGCCGTTGAGAAAGTAACTTCTACTTTCGGCAGATCCAGACGGGTTGCCTAAGCGAAGTATTGTACACTTATCGACGTTGAACCGCAAAAGCCAATGATTCGACCACTCCTCCAACCGAGTTAGGTTGATCTGCAGTTTATCTTCGTCAGCAGGGCTCTGGATTACATTCCAGAGTTTAATGTCGTCGGCAAACATTGCTGCTTCACAGTCGAGATTCCTGACACAATCGTTCACGTATATTAAAAAAACAGTATTGGCCCTAGTACTGAACCCTGAGGAACCCCACTCTCGACCGCAGCAGAACTTGACCTCTCTTGGCCGATGCACACAACCTGGCGCCGACCCACGAGGAAGTTTTCGATCCACTTGAGGAGGTTACCTCTGATTCCAATTCTTTCTAGCTTGTAAAGCAGTCTCTCGTGCGGCACAGTATCGAAGGCCTTTTGAAAGTCAATGAAGGCAATGTGAACCGCGTGTCTATCTTCAAGTGCTTGGGTCCACCTCTGGAGCGAATACAGCAAATTCGTTGTGCATGATCTTCCCTTTTTCTGAACCCGTGTTGACAGCTTGATAACAAATTATGAGTCTCTAGGAATTTCACCAATTCGCTCTTGATGATCCTTTCCATAATCTTTCCAAGGATGCATGTTAAGCTTATGGGCCTGTAGTTTGTCACTGACGCCCGGCTACCGCTTTTGTACAAGGGAGTTATATGTGCCAGCTTCCAATCGAAAGGAAGTGTTCCGGAGTCAAAGGACTTTTGAAAGAGCACTGACAAAGGTGCAAAAAAGTTAATTGGCGAGTTCTTTCAGAAGCTTGGGTGGAAGCTCGTCTGGTCCTGGGGATTTCGACTCTTTTAGTTCTTTTAATTCCTTTTGGATCAGAAATTCTGAGAATAGTATGTGGGTAATGCTTGCAGTCGGCGGGTTATCCACTGAGGGACGAAGGAACCTTGCCTCGTTTGTAAAGACTGAGCGGTAGAACTGTGAAAAGTACTCGGCTTTTTTTCTGTTTTCAGAAATTTCGACGCCCATGGCAGTCTTAATCAGCGGTATTTGATGTTTATTCCTTGTACATCTACGGAGGTAACTGTAGACTAACTTTGGATTCTGCGTTGCCTTTTGCAGCAAAGTCTTCTCAAATTCTCTTCGCGTTGTAAGAATAAGGCTTCTCATTTTGTTTCTCTGCGCTTTATACTTATTAAAATAGGCGACTTGATTAGACTCGCAATATTTTCTCCACAACTTGTGCTTCCTGTTTATTTCCCTTTTGGTTGCTGTCTAGCCACCCAGGACGCTTGCTGTGATGGACACTCGTTAGCGGGCAGTGGTTGTCAATAAGTTGCAGAAGAACATTTCGGAAAGGACTCCCAATCTTCGTTTACGGTGCTCGAAAACATTGAGGTCCAGTTGATGTGTGTTAAATCTGCTCGCATCTGATGAAAGTTTCCTCGCCAAACGTTACGCCGTTTTTCCTCTATAGCAGGGGCAACGGAAAATAAGGAGTAGTCCCACATAAGCACCACATGATCACTACGACCGAGCGGAGGCATTGAAATAATCTCGTCAATGCTGCCTGATGTTTTCGTGAAAACGAGGTCAAGACAGTTAGCCCTTTGTCCTTCACGTGTTCTGGTGGGGGAAAGGGACATGCTGTGTGAGGAGTGCATTCAAGGTCTTTTGCAGAAAAACGTAATCAAAAGTCAATTTCGGGCATGATGATTGAACAGTGCTCCAGTTAATTCCTGGTGCGTTGAAGTCACCCATAATCATTACATTAGGTCTACTGGAGAACTTTTCTAATTGTTCCAACAAGTGAATGTCCGCGACTCGGTCTATCATAGGTGGCCGATAGACAATGAGGACATCTAGACATGGAGAGCCAAGAGCCTTGATGTTCAACCATATGGCTTCAGTGCTGCACGCAAACTTGCTCGTCTTGTCAGACACTATTAGCACGTCTTTTCACATACACAATTATTCCACCACCCTGTCGGTTTTCTCTGTCCCTCCGATATATTTGGTACCCAGACAATGTTATTTCGCTATCTAGAATACTGCCCGACAGCCAGGTTTCGGTTACTGCTATCACATCCGGAGATACTTCGGCAAGGCAAATTTTTAACTCATCAAGTTTTGATAAAAGGCTTTGCGCATTTGTATACAAGCACTTCAATTTTGCGCCAACCAAGTTTCCTGTTGCGTTTGTCAATTTTATGGGCCCAACTGCGTCTCCTCTAACGTCAAGGTCGTATGTCATTTCCGTTTCGTGATGATTTTCGGTAACTCTGATTTCTTTAGTGAGAACGCTGGGCGTTACAGAATCAGTTCTGACATCTCTTTGGGCAATTGGTTCCCTGATGGTTTTGGCGTTAGTGAGGTGGCTGCCGTTGTCCTCAGATTTGAAAATCTCTGCGATTCTTAGATGCACGGATAAAGAACTAGTATATTGATCTTTTAACTGCCTCTTCAATTTCTTTAGTCTTTGCAAAAGAGTTTGGGAAATGGTGGATTCCGAAATGTAGTGCTTGACAATTTTGGTTGGCAAAAATTAGAGGATATTATTTTAAGCGACCGACATGAAGTCACAAAGACTTGCTGCGTCGTTCCTAGAGGAGAGCTGCTGCCAGTCCAGTGAGTCAAAAAGTTATTAATTAAGCTAATATCTGTGAGGTCAAAATAATGATGGGTACGAATGGCACTAGCGTTTTACAAAGACACAAGCGGAAGGCAACAGTGAATTAGTTTATGGTCACGTTGGAAAAGGCAGTGCTTAAAATCAACGAAAATGCGAGGAATGTCGTTTGTGCAAATGAGGTTTTAAATATGATTGTCTCTTGTTGAAGCGCGGACCAGCTGAGACCAGTTAGCAAAATGAATGATATCAAGGCACGCCAGTCGATTTACAAAAGCTAAGTGAAATCTCAAATTTTGAACGTATTTCTACGTTTCTTGCTGATGTCAATTGCTTAATTGTAGATAGCATTTTGTATTTCTAACCCTTAATCAACTGCACATAACTGTTGTGTTTGTCCTTAACAGAAGATGGAATCATACAGTCACACTCCTTTTCACTTGACATAGCCTCCCTTCTCGTTCTCAAATTTCGAACGGATTTCTTCTTTTTTCGCTGTATTTTATTGGCTGAAGTGTTTATAAACTTTTTATTTCTAAACTTTACCCGCTTCACCCGACGGAGCCTAACTTTTCGTTCTTGTAAATCAACGTAAAATTAGAATTCCAAATGCACGAACATAGAACTAAAGGTGAAATTTTGAAAACATGTTCATTTTCCAACGATAAGTTGTTTGCGGTAATCATTTTTACCATCGACATATCAACCAGTTTTAAATCTATATAATCATAGTTTTTTACCCTCCGTATCTCGAGTAGATTGCAGTCATATTTTCGACAAAAGATGAACCAAACAATCTTAATTCGTCATAAGCCACCTGCCTCGGTACGCAAGTGTTGCTTGATAACACCTTGTAGTCTCAACATTGACTCAAATTTGCAAGCGATAGTTAAAGATAAACAGCTTTTTCCGTCCACTTTACAGGACTGAATGACTTCATGATGAAGTTTGGATCTGTTTCATCTAAACTTGGTGACTAGTTCAATGATAAGACAGCTTTTGTCCCCTCTCAAGACTGCAGACGCCTCGTATCACTTGTTCAGTTGGTTACCAGCGAGGCTATTGACAGACAGAAACATAATAATTGTCTCCTAAAATGCTTCCATACACAGACACCCAGTTGAATTTTCTATGGAATTTCCGTACTCGGTTGCATTTAGCTACAAAAAGTGGAAATAAAACGCCTC
>WEDG01004227.1:0-11258 GCA_017591395.1 Schistocephalus solidus
TAGAACGATCAGCCATAAAAGACTAAGGTCTAAGTTGCACGAATGAGCTAGCATTATCGCCTCATGCAGATTAAATTTCTGCAAAGGCTGCACAGATATGTGGTTTTATATCGCATAATTTCTTCCTGTCGGAAATAAAGTTAAACCTGTACCGCATGTTTGTTCCTCCTATCCTAGAATACCGCTGTCCCCTCTTTGGGCCGATGAACCCCTCTGACCGCAGAATGTTTAAAAAAGTTCAGAAGGTTTTTACTCGAAGACTATTTTCTCTTCCTTGATGCAGCATATCTTATACGGATAGATGCCAGTTAGCAAACATTAAATTTCTGTGGGTTAGAAGACCAGAACCCGGTCTCTGCTTCCTGTTTAGAGTTAACTTAAGCCCAAATCTCCCGCGAATAAACGCTCTCGCTCCGGTAAATCGCCCTATGCCAATTGTTATTCCTCCATGAACATTTCAGCACCTTTAAGCTCCACAAATATCCGTTCTCAGTTTTTTGCCTCCAAATATGCTTTCCTCGGGAATAATCTTCCACTGCGTATTAGGTTATAATCCCCATTAGCTATTTTCAAAACAAAATAACGCAAACATTTAACTTCGGAAGATATAAAGTCTTTCTTTTCTGTTTCTTTCCCAAACTCGCAACTTTTTTATTTCTAAAAGGGTCCTCCTGCTATTTGAGGCAGCTCACTTGATATTATATTATATTTTATTTATTTATTGCCAGTTTACAGGCAAGGTCAAAAAATATATACAGTAGAGGGTCAAACTGACAGTGAAAAGAAATCCTGATCGCTGTTTTAGGTGTTTTCATGAGAAACAAATGCAGCTTATTGAGTAATTAAAGTTCTGGACGGGGATGCGTTAACACAGGTGCCCGGTGAAGAGCTTCTCCATTCAGTGTTATAGATCCGGTATTCTGCACCAGCAGGTATGTCGGCGAGCGGCTGTTCGCTGTCGACTGTGGTCTCTTTTTATATTTCCATCATCCTCTGCAGAGTCAATCTTTGCATTCACATTTTTGCCCCCCCTCCCCCTTTAAAACTAGCATTGCCAACTCTTGACAACCTTGATACTTTCCTCCGATTTTGCAGCCCCAACGATGGTCTCCAGGTTCTGTTGATGATCAAGGCGGGTTCTGATGCTTTTGCCTCTTTGATTGGTGGACTATGCAGTCAGCAAGGTCGCATCTTGATGATGATCTCATGACCTCTACTGTCCCCTCTTCGTTTTGACCCTGGTGTCCACGATTAATTCGTCCTCTCTTACCTCCACTGGTGGTTACAAACAGTAGCTCTGGCTGCTCTATTATCTCTCACACGACAAGGAGCGTTCCGAACCCTCATACGTTGTCAGCAACATCATAGTACTATCCCATTGCATCTAGCTATTACTTGTTTAGTGAAGCAGTTTTTTATCCTAATTTGTTTTAATTTGGCGGCTCGCCGAACTCCGCCTCTGATTTAACCGTAGGAGTTTTTTTACTGCTTCTTTTCTAGTTCACCGTTTATGTTAAAAGATTTTAAATATTGTTTTTAAAAATGGCAAATCGTTCTGAATTGGACATGCCTACCATATTGTTCATTTCTGCTGTTAATATAGCAGCTCACATAGTGCAGCAATTATCCACTTTGTATTTATTTATACCGCGATACTAAGTTTGAAATGACGGGGCTCTCTGGGCCTTAAATATAGAATTTATTTATTTAAATTCACGTGGAAGATGGAAAGAGCAGGTTCACACTTTTCTAAGACGGTTTTTTTCGTAGAAGACCTGACGTCAACATCCGAAGGAGCGTTTCGAAAGAAAACCTGTTCTGGGAAGTATACGAAATTTGGCAGTTTCATTGATCTCCAAAAGAAATGCAATATAGTCCGTTGCTTAGCGCAAAGAGCTAGAAAAATATGCTGGTCACAATGTATCGAGGTGGAGCTTGGAAAGATCCAGAGCCTACTTCAAGAGAACGGATACCCTGATCGGTTTATTACAAAGCATCTTGCCACAAGACCAGTGAAACCAGCCAAGATTACTGTGGAAAAGACGAAATATTTCCTCAAAGTGCTCTTTCAAGGAGATGCGGGTAGTTAACTCCTGAAAAGACGCCTTATCCACGCCGTTAAACAAACGTTCCCAGAATCGAAACTTCAGATAGTGCTCTCAATCAACCCCCTTTTACGAGGTGAGGTAGGATAGGCTGTCGGCTCAGACCATCTCCATCTGCATTTACTCATCTACTTGCTCCAGCGGTGTAGGTTATCTGGTCGCACGAGTCGGCACCTTTCAAAAGGAATAAGATAACACCTCCCAGCATGGATGAGCAAAGGGTAAGTCAAGAGCATAAAAAGCGCTATCCTTGCACATTTCTTAACACCGGGCATAATGTTGACCCCAGCGAAGCTTTCCATGTAAATAATGCGGTCCCAACAAACTACCCTAAGCGACTGGGTCAAGGTCTACTAGCAGCAGCAGAAGTGACTACCATAAGGTGGAAGAAGCTGGTCTTCTGCACACAAAAAGGCAGGTCAATTTTCGAAAGCTAAGTGAAATCTAAAATTTTGAACGTATTTTTTCGTTTATATTTTCGTTATTAGCTTAACTGTAGATAAACGTATTGAATTTCTAGCCCTTAATCGTATACAATTACCTGTGGTCTTTGTCTTTAACAATAGGTTTAAATATACAGTGTCATATTATTCCCCTGACATAGCCTCATTTCTCGTTCTCAACTTTTAACGGATTTATTTGTTTTCTGCTATCTTTATTGGCTATATTGCTGATAAAGTTTTGAATTTCTAGTCTTTAGACAACTGCAACTTGCTATCCCTATAAATCCTCATAGAAAACGTAGAATTATAAAGCGATTACATAGACTTTAGGTTGAAATTTCATATATGTATTTTATCCTGCGTATCCTGTGTAGATCTTACTCTTATTTTTGACGAAAGATGAAACCAACAAGCTCAATTCGTCGTAAACTACGTGTCTCGGGACCAAAACGATGCTTGAATACACCTAGCAGTTTCAACATTGACTCAAATGTACAACCCATAGTTAAAGCTAAACAGCTAGATCTGTCTGCTTTACAGAACTGCAACGACTTCATTATGGAGTTTGGATCCATTTTGTCTATACTCGGCAACCTGTTCGATGGTAACATATCTGATGTTCCCTCTCAGGATTGCAGGCGTCTCGATTCGCTTGTTCACTTGGTCGCCAGCGAGGCTTTTGATAGACAGAAACGTTATCACAATATTCTCCTAAAAAATGCTCCCATACACAGATGCCCAGTTGACGTTGCTATGGACTTCTTGTACTCGGGTGGTTTAAACTACAAAATAGTGACAGCAAAACGCCTCTAGTTGCGTAGCAAGAATCCCCATATACTAGTTAAATTGTTTTCAACAGTTGAGGTTGACTCAATCTTTGCTCAACGAGGTCGCACTTCTCGCTATTTGGAAATGACAAAATGTTTCTTTTGTCAAGATCTTACACCAATGGAGCTAAGAAATGGGTCCTTCTTATCATACAAATAATACAAATATGAAGACTGTATGACTGCATTGAAAGTTTCTTACCGTTGAACTCTTCGTGCTCCTAATCTATTTTCACCTTTTTAGCAATCAGTCAACTAAAGTAATTATTCGGCAGACCCCACACCGGAATCGACTGCGCTCGCATCTGATTGGAAGTACCTATCCCTTCGAATCGACCGCAGACGTTTCTACCTCTGTCAAATGAATGAATACCCTCGAACGTCAATAACAGACTAGTCTTGACTCTAAACATTATTTCCCTGATACATTCATCTTCATTCTGTATAGCTGTTTTAACATCATTTTTGCTATTTCTAAACCTTGGAAAACAGGTTTTTTTTTACTTAAAACAAACTCCTCATTTCAACACTGCTATTTAAGCAAACAAACAAACCAAAGCTTAAGTGTTTAATGAAAAGAGGAGTTTGTTTTAGGTTTTTTCCTGTGTTCTAAGGATTTGACGGCGCCAAGCAGTGCCAAATCAATAAACCTATTAACCTATTAATTTCTCAACCTAATATTCATAAGTCTGTTCGTATTTCCACTTACGTCAATGCCACAGCATATTCATCTCAGATGTCTAGTTCAGTCAGCCCACCAACTCAACCTTCTACTTCGTCTCCCTCGCAGCCGAATACAGCAATTTCCGGTGCTTTCAGCCCGCCTGTAATGTCTGAGACCCCGTCTAAAGCATTTATACCGTCTAACCCGTCTAAAGCACATAGACTGCCAGTTTTCCCTCTTTATCGCAATTCTCCAGGCCTCTCTGGGAAATTTCCTGAGCCACATCGCATAAATAAAGTTCTTCAAATACAAAATCCGCAATCAGCTAAATTTAACTTATTTAACCCTCCAAAAAGCTAGCTCGTCCCATAACCCCACGGGTCATTTTATACCCTCAATTATATCACCTAAGGCAGGTTTTCCGAAGGACGTAAATCTTAACCAGACCCCAAAGCAAGATAGCGCAAATCTCAGTAATCGCATACTGCCCTCTCCAAAACTAAGCAAGCCTCTCCAACAGGCAAATAACCCTAACCATGTAAACCGATATAAATGACCCGACTTTCCAGCATTTAATTCTTATAGCTGCTTGCCATCTCCCACCAGCCCCTATATTCCATCTATCATCCCGTCATTCCGTTTTAACTACCAACCGGCATATATCGGTCGTAACTCCTATGGTGGTTCGATACCGGAAAGTTTTATTCCCACACCTTTTATATAACCCTCTCAGCCTTTTGTTAATGACTTTCCATATACCAATCGTTATGGCGCAGTTGGTAATTACCCTCCAAGCCACAATAACTTCCAACTTAATAACCTACCTCCAATTTTTTTTAAATTAATAAAAATTACCCTAGTTTGGATACTCGAACTATCCTAGATGTCATATTACTTAATGCTAGATCTGTTATAAATAAGATGGCCCAACTTACAGCCATTGCTTTCGAGTTAATGCCTGATGCTTTATGTGTACCTGAATCTTGGACCCATCCCTTAATTTCAGAGTCTTTGCTTGTCATAACCAGTACGATCTCTACCGTCAAGACCGCACTAGTTAGCGTGGTGGTGGTTGTCTTCTCTATATTAAAGCTTCATTTAAGCACTTCCCGTTTGATCTAGACGTCACGTCATTCTCTGGTAATTACTACTTCGCATCCATTATCCTGTCGCCCTTACAAATGGCTGTTCTCGGATCTATTTTCTACCCGACTTATTTATCATCCGATGCTGATGCGAAGTTCTTTATATTTTTAAATTGGTTTCGGAGACCAATTTTAACATTAAAATAATCGCTGGGGATTTTACATTTCCAGAAATTGACTGGATTTCTAACTTTTGTCCACCCAGACTTCAGCCTTTCCTGGAAACCATTAATTTTTCTAATTGGTCACAGCTTGTCCGTTCTTCAACCAGAGACAAGCATATTTAAATAAATAAATAAATAAATAAATAAATTGTATATTTAAGGCCCAGTGAGCCCCGTCATTTCAAACTTAGTATCGCGGTATAAAATAAATACAGTGGATAATTGCTGCTCTATGTGAGCAGCCATATGCTACAGCAGAAATTAACATTATGGTAGGCATATCCGATTCAGAACGATTTGCCATTTTAAAACAATGGACAACAATCTTTAAAATAAACGGTGAACTAGAAAGCAGTAAAAACTCCTACGGTAAATTGGAGGCGGAGTTCAGTGAGCAAACCAATTTTAAAAACTGCTTCACTAAAACATTGTAGCTAGATGCAATGGGATAGATCTGTGATGATGCTGACAGCGTATGAGGGTTCGGAACGCTCCTTGTCGTGTGAGGAGATAATATAGCAGTCAGAGCTGCTGTTTGTTTCCACCAGCGGAGGTGTGAGAGGACGGACTCATCATTGAATCACCAGGGTCAAAACGAAGACGGGACAGTGGGTCATGAGATCATCATTGAGATGCGACCTTGCCGACTGCATAGTCCCACCAATCAAAGAAGCAAAACTATCAGAACCCGCCTGATCCTCAACTGAACCTGGAGACCATCGTCGGGGTTGCAAAAAGCGGAGGAAAGTACCAAGGTTGCCAAGACTTGGCGATGCTAGTTTAAAATGAGGGGGGCAAAAAAGTAAATGCAAAGATTGACTCTGCGAGAGGATGATGGATATATAATAAGAGACCATTATAATATCAAGGGAACTGCCTCAAATACCAGGAGGACCCTTTTTCGAAATCAAAAAGTTGCGAGTTAGGGAAGGAAACAGACAATAAGGACTTTATATCTTCCAAAGTTAAATGTTTGCGTAGCTTTGTTTTGAAAATAGCTAATGTGGACGACAACCTAATTTGCAGTGGAAGATTATTCCAGATGAAAAGCATATTTGGAGGCAAAAAGCTGAGACCGGTTGGTTGTGGAGCTAAGGGGTGGTGAAATGATCATGGAGGAATTACGAGTGGCATAGGGTCGATCTACCGGAGTAAGAGCGTTAATTCGTGGGAGATTGGGGCTAGAGTTAACGCGAAACAGGAAGCAGAGACCGGCTTCAGTCTTCTAACCCACAGAAATTTAATGTTTTGCTAACTGGCATCTATCCGTATAAGAGATACTGGATCCAGGAAGAAAAAATAGTCTTCGAGTAAAACCCTCTGAACTTTTTCAATCTTACTGCGGTCAGAGGCGTTCATCAGCCCAAAGAGGGACAGCAGTATTCTAGAATAGGAAGAACAAACATGCGGTACAGGTCTAACTTTATTTCCGGAAGGAAGAAATTATGCGATATAAAACCACATATCTGAGCAGCCTTTGCAGAAATTCGATCTGCATGAGGCGATAATGCTAGCTTGTTCGTGTAACTTAGACCTAAGTCTTTTATGGTTGATTTTTCTAAAAAGTGTACTATTTTTGAAATACGATGGGTCCAGGAAGCTTAGCGGGGCCAAAACACATAAAACTACTCTTGGATGAAGAAAACTCCATCTGCCAAGTACAGCTCCAACGTGAGAGCATAAATAGATCAGTGTTGATTTTATCCACGCAACTATTGGCAGTGTCTTTTAGAAAATGAATAAATGCACTTGAGATCGTCAGCGTAAACAAAAGTTTGTGAATTTGTGAGTAAAAGCTGAAATTTCGTTTATGTACAGAATAAAGAAGGGACCTAGAACCGTGCCTTGAAAAAAACGCCACTCGTGATCGGTTGAGGCGTCGAGTTGCTATTACCTACTAAGACCTTCTGGCTGCGGTTAGACAAGTAGGAACCAATGAAGTCAAAGGAGAGGAGGCCGGATGCCGAGGGCTTCCAGTTTCACCAGAAGACGTCTGTGCGGTACCTTGTCAAAGGCTTTGCTCAGGTCAAAGTAGATCACAACCACTGTCTGCTGCTCATTACGAAGGAAGTGACGAGGTTAAGAAAAGCTAAGTGACACACTTCGCATGATCTCCCAGGTAGAAAACCATATTGTGAGTCGCTTAAGAGCTTATTTTCTAAGCAAAAGTCGAGAATTTGATTAAAAATAATTTTTTTCAAGAAGTTTTGCTAGAGCCGGGGTTTTGTGAACGCCTCGATAATTATTTACGTCCGAACGAGATCCCGACTTGAAGACAGGAAGAATAATAGATGTCTTCCATGAGTCAGGAAAGAATCCGTTTAAAAGATAAACTGAGAATACATGGCTAAGCAATCGGGGAAAGCTCGGCACTCTCTTAATAACTGAGTTTGGAATACCATCAGTCCCCGAAGAGTGCGAGTTTTTCAGACGCATTATTTGCTTACGAATTAGTTCTATGGAGAAATCAATGGTGCTGATAACATTAAATGAGGATGCCTGAAACGTCGGAACCGGTTCAGATTCCATCGTAAGATGATTTGCAAAGAATGCACTAAACAATTCTGCCTTCTCAGAGTCTTCGAGAACGAATTTCATAGTTTCATTAAGTAATGGAGGTATTTCATAACCTCGTTTAGAGCAGGATCGACGGCGGAACAGTTGAGCAACAGATTTTGCAGAGTTTGGCTCGCTGAGTGCGCATGATTCCCTCTGTCTCTCCCGTGCAAGCCGAATCTTAGAGGCTAATTCAAAAATCTCTGCAATCCTTAGATGTACAGATAACGAACTAGTATATTGATCTTTTAATTGCTTCCTCAATTTCTTTAGTCTTGGCAAAAGAAAGTGGGGACGGTGGATTCCGAAGTGTAGGGCTTGACAATTTTGGTTGGCACAAATTCCAGGATGTTATTTGAAACGACTGACATTAAGTCAGAAAAGACTTGCTGCATCGTTCATGGAGGAGAGATGCTGCCAATCAATGAGTCAAAAAAAGTTGTTAATTAAAGCTCATATCTGCGAGGTCAAAAAGTATGATAGGTACGAACGGCGCTAGCCTTTTTCGATGGAGACAATTGGTAAGCAACAGTGAATTAATGTATGGTCACTTTGGAAGAGGCCCTGCTTAAAAATCAACGAAGAGGAGCAATGTCATTTGTGAAAATCAGGTCTAAAATATGCTTGTCTCTCGTTGAAGAACGGACAAGCTGGCGACCAATTAGAGAAATTAATGGTATCCAGGAAAGGCTGAAATCTGAGGTGGACAAAAAGTTTGAAATCCAGTCAATTTCATGGAAAATTAAAATCTCCAGCGATTATTTTTAATGTTAAAATTGGACTCCGAAACCAGTTTGATTTGCACTAAAAGTCTTTCACATCATCGGATGCAGTTAGATGACCAGGTAGTAAATACATCCGAGAATAGCTGCTTTCAGGGCAGTGGGATCATGAATGCGATGGAGTCATTACACCGAAATGACATGACGTCTAGATCAAGACGCGAGTGCTATGAATGGAGCAAACTTCATGCCAGATAGAACAACCACCACCGCGCTTAACTAGTGCGGTCTTGACGGTAGAGAATCGTACTGGTCTATGACAAAGCAAAGAGTCTGAATGCAGGGATGGGTCCGAGATTCAGTAACACATAAAACATCAGGCATTAACTCGAAATGGCAAACAACAGCTCTAGCGTCTTATTTATTAACAGATCTAGCATTACGTGGCATGACATCTAGGTGGTTCGAGTATCCCGAAAGCGGGGTTTTCAGGTTATTCGTAAATGAAAATTTGGCAGTGGGTAATTAAGTTTGGAAATTTATTGTGGGTGGAGGGTAGTATTGCCAGGCTGCGCCATAAACGATTGGTACCTTATAAGAACGTCATTAACAAAAAGGCTGAGAGGGATATCTGAAAGGTGTAGGAATAAGCTTTCCGGTATCAAAAGGAACCACCACAAGGAGTTCGAGCCGGGATACATGCCTGTTGGTGGTTAAAACGGAATTGACGGAGTTAGATGGGATATATAGGAGCTGGTGGGGAGATGGCAGCGGCAGCTTCTCTGATGCATGCTGGAAATGTCAGGTCTTGTATACGGTTTGCATGCTAGGGTTGTCGCCTGTTGGAGAGGCTTGCTTAGTTTTGGAGTGGGCGGTATGCGATGCTGAGACCTGCGCTATCTCTGCTTTTGGAGTTACGCCGGGTTAGTGCGCGTCCTTCCCGGAAAACCTCTGCCTTGCAGGTGATATAGTGAGGGTATTAGATGACCCGTGAGTCATGGGGACGACTAGCTTGTGGAGGGTAAAATAAGTTCAAATTTAGATGATTGCGTGATTTTGTATTTGAAGAGGTTATTTGGTGACGATTTGGCTCACAGGAAATTTCGAGAGGCCTGGAGAAATTACGTTTAAAAGAGCTGGCAGTCTATGTGCTTTAGACAGGTGAGACGAGCCTCATGCTTTAGAGCAGGGGTCGCAAAGCTGGGCAGGCGGACCTGAAAGCGCCGGAAATTACGTGACTGCCGGGAGAGCAAGTAGAGGTGCGTGGAGGGGCTAGCTGACTAGGCATCTGAGGAGATGAATTAGCGGTTGCATTGACGTTAGTGGAAATACCTGACCAGACTTTATGAATATTAGGTTGAGAAATTGATGATAAGAAAGGACGCGACTTTCTTTCGCTCCATTGGTGGAGCGTCTCGACTAATAGGAAAGCATTTTGATGCATTTCGAAATAGCGAAAGTGCGACCTCGTTGAGCAAGATTTGAGGTCAAGCCTCAACTGACGTACCAGCCGTTGCTCAGTAGTAGGAGGATTCTTGCTACGCGAAAGAGAGGCGTTTTAGCGTCCACTATGGTTGAAACCACGCGAGTACAAAAAGTCCATAGCTTAGCGTCAACTGGGCGTCTGCGTATGGGAGCATGGGAAAGAGGGTGTGATTACGTTTCTGTACCATCAAAAGCCTCGCTGGCGACCAGAAGTGAACAAAGCGAATCGAGACGCCTGCGATCCTGAGGAGAACATCAGTAAGGTAGTACCATCCGACAGGTTACCGAGAGTATGAACAAAAGATAGGGTCCCAAAACTTCATAATGAAGTCGTTGCGGTTCATGTAAAGCGGACGAGATCTAGCTGTTTAGCTCTTTGGGTTGGACATTTGAGTCGATGTTGAAACTGCTTTGGGTGTATTCAAGCACGTTTTGGTCCCCGAGGCATGTGGTTTTACGACGGATTGAAGCTTGTTGGTTTACATCATTCAGGTCGAAAATAAGAGAGTTAGATCTGCACGGGATGCGCAGGGTGATAAATTTATGAAATTTCAGCCTAAAATTCTGTCTTAGCGCTGTATAATTTCTACGTTTTCTACAGAGGTTTATGCGGATAGCAAGTTTGTAGTTGTCTAAAGACTAGAAATTCAAAACTTTACGTCGAAAGCGAGACTTTGCGATGAGATAGCGGGAAGCAGCCAGTCCGTTCGTTGAGAACGAAATGAGGCTATGTCAGGTGAATAGTATGACACTGTATAGTTCAACCCTATTGTTAAATGACAAGACCACGAGCAGTATATACGCGACTCGCTGAGAATGCAAAACTTTTTCATCTGCAATTAAAGCCAATAACGACAGTATAAACGACGTTTCAAATTTACAGATTTCATAGCGCGCGTTGTGCCACAAAATTCCATGTTCAGTTATGCCGTTTATTGTGGCCAAACTGGGAAATCGGTCTCAACCCGCCTACACGAACATCAGTTGGCGGTTAGAAGACGCTGAACCATTTATCCCAGTGACTGTATACACTGGAAACAAGGACATAAATTTGCATGGGAGAAAACACGGATTGTTGGTATCTGCTCAATCAGAAAAAGGCCATAATTCCACCTGGAAGCAATGCACTCAGAGCAATACGTAACGT
>WEDG01004228.1:0-62853 GCA_017591395.1 Schistocephalus solidus
TTCATTGATGCACAGCACATCTGGATCAAGCTCACAGGCTACTGTTCTAAGCTCAGCCATCTTATTTACAACTGATCTCGCATTGAGTGTAAACTAAGCTGAGCGTATTCCTGAGCTGCATGTTAAGCACACCAGGTTCGGAAAATCTAGTGCCCACAGAATCCGTTTAAACAAAATTAAATCAGTGATTGACGATCATTGAAAAATCGATAAACGGTACACCTAGGTATCTTCAACACCACGAAAGAGCGCCAGCAGCACACTCTATACATGCCCATCAGGCCACAATGGAACAGCTCATGGTAACCAGCGAATTCATGGCATAAACGTTGTTTGCAACATATCGACAGATCTGGATGCACCAAACCCAAATGTAGGCTCCCTGGGAGCTATTTGGGATAATGCAGTATCAGAAGAGCTTGCGCTGCTTGAAAGCTCCAAAGCGATGCCTGAAACCTAACCAACAGTCTCACCGAGGAAGACCAATTTGAAAGCAGTAATAAAGGCAGATAACAGTGCCTGATTGAACTCCCCATCAATAAAAGAAAGCAGGGTGTAGAAAAAGGTTTTTTTGTGACAGATCATTTTTTCTTGTAGCTCCAAGAGTCCCCGAGGCTACTGTTGAAACCCAAAAAGAAAGGGTAAAACACAATCTGCTGATCTTCAAAATTCATTTAATGAAACTCAAGAAACCAGTGTGGTAATTGAAATCCAAATTATCTTTCAACTTGGGCCTTCATTAGGAATGAAACGCAGTAGGGTCAACCGAGACAGTTAAAAGTCGTTATGGGAAGCAAACAGAAGGAAGACCTACAGCTCTCTCTAAGCTCAACGCTACGAAACAATCATCGTGGAGTTCTTTTTTCGGCCGGACGACTCTCATATCGATCGGATGAAAATGAGGACACGGGTAACAGACGTCGGAATTAGGGAAAGTTAGACGAAATACAGAGGTTGGTGGAATAGGTTAAGTAGCTTAAATAATTAAGTTCTGGGAAGTCAGGTCTTGTATATTGGTTAAAATGATAAGAGTTATTTGCCTGTTGGCGAGGTTTGGTTATTTTTGGAGAAGGGAGCATGCGATAAGTTTGATCTTCGCTACCTTGCTTTTTGGTTTGGTTTGGATTTACATCGTTCGGACGATCCTTCTTTGGTGACAAAATTGGTAATATCAGATGACCCGTGGGGTTAGGGGATGAGGTAGTTTTTGGAGGGTTAAATAAGTGGTCTTTAAATTGAGATGATAGCGGATTTTGCATATGAAGAACGCTATTTATGCGGAGTGGCTCGGAAAATTTCACGGATACGCCTGGAGAATTGCGTTTTAAGAAGTGAAGCTGGCAGTCGTAGGGCTTTAGACTGGTTAGATGGTGTAAGTGCTTAAGACGGGGTTACGGACATTATAGGTGGAATACAAGCACCGGATGTTTCATTACTCAGCCTTGGGAACTCGATGTCAAAGGTGGAGAAGAGGGGATGACCAAATTGGACATCTGATGAGCTGAATTAACCTGAGCGTTTAGTTAAGTTAAAAAACGACCAGACATGTGACTATTAGGTTGGAGAAGTGGTGGATATATTTACAGGAAAGACCCATTTCTTTGCTCCATTTTTGTAAGATGTCGAAAAAAGAAACATTTTGAAATTTAAAAAGCGAAAAGTTCAACCTCGTTGAGCAAAGATTGAGTCCACCTCAATGGTTGAAGTCAATTTAACTAAGATATGAGTATTCATGCTATGCAAAGAGAGGCTTTGCTTCCACTGTTTTGTACCTGAAAACTCCCTGCGTACAAAAAGTAAAAAACAACGTCAACTGGGCATATGTGTATGGAAGCATTATTTAGGAGAAAATTATGATGACGTTTCTGTGTGGCAAAAAGCTTCGCTGGCGATCAAGTGAACAAGCGAGTCGTGTCATCTGCAGTCCTGAGAGGGAATATCAGATATGTTACCATCGAAAAGGCTACCCAGTATATGTAAAACAGATCAAAACCTTATAATCCAGTCATTGCATTTTCGTACAGCCGACATATTAATCTGTTTGGCTTTAACTAGAGGTTGCATATTTGAGTCAATGTGGAGACTACTAGGTGTAACCAAGCAACGATTTGGTCTCAATGCAGGTAGCTTTCGATCAGGTGGGGTTGTTTTTTTCATCTTTCGTCGAAATATGAGTGCAATCTACGCATGATACGCAGGGTAAAACAATTTACGCTGAAATAGATTTCGAACTGGTTGATATGTTGACGATAAAATGGTTACTGCAAACAACTTATTACTAGAAATTGATATTATTTGAAATTTCAACTTAAATTCTGTCTTCACGCTTTGCAAATCTATTGTCATACTTATATCTGTAAGGACGGCAAGGGAACCTACGTCACGGAAAAAGTTTGGATCGTTGATTGCGAATATGCAATGCCAATCTAGATTGTTTACGAAATTATTTAGGGACGGAAAAGATAGTTCAAATGAAAAACGCATTTCTTTGGCCAAAGACAGTCACTCTGACAGCCTGACTGTCCCGTTTCGGAAACCGAAAACATGCCCGCTTAAAACAATCGTCCTAAATGAAAGATCTCTGCTTAATAAGATGCCTTTGCTCCAGAATCTCGTTTTCATCCACCACCCCGACATTGTAATAGTTACAGAGACATGGGTAACACCCTGTGTATCCAACTCCGAACTCTCTGTACTAGGCTACGCTTACATTCGGAATGATCGACACGAGGGCCTAGGGAGAGGAAGCCTTATCTATGTTAAGCAGCATCTTACATTTTTGCCTGTGGACAATCGACAATTTACCGCGGTAGAATAGAGCTGTTGACTCCGAGTTGTCCTAAAAGATAACTACTCTTTACTCGTTGGTTGTGTCTATCGCCCACCCAATGCCAGCGAAAATTACGATCTTTGTCTCTCGCAGGCATTTACCGCCGCTGCTGACTTAAATCTGAAGTACTTTTTGATTGCATGTGACTTCAATTTTCCTGAAATTCATTGGCTTCCACCTTCCGGTCCAGCAAAGTTCATCGAAATACTTAAGGCCATATATATTGGCATGTGGTTCAGGTAGTTGATTTTCCCACCCGAGGATCAAACATACTTGATCTTATTTTCTGTAGAGGTTGTCAGCCATTGTCCGTGTTACCTTTAGGTCCACTTGGGAGTTTTGACCGTGCTATAGTTATTTCTACACTAGAACTAGAGGCTAATGAATCGTTTTCCGAAAATATAGATTTTTCCGTGGTTTCAGATCAGCAAATATGGAGGAATGGCTAACACATCTAAATTCCCACGAGTTAACTAACTTATTTGCATGCTTAGCTGTGAATGTTTGTACTGATAAATTGTAACAAGATCTAGGTCCATTCATTTCTCGTTTTGTTCCCCGTAAGAAAAAATTAAATGTCAAGGAGGAAGTCTACCTCCCTTTATCATTCCATCGTAGACTGCGTAGACTCTCCCGTCGTTTTTCATCTACAAAACGACACTTTCGTCCTGCCCTTGATCTAACAAATCTTTGAAGAGGCTAAAAGGCTGTCTGATGAAAAACGACTAGCTGATGAGGTCAACTTTACCGATAACCCTTCGTTAAATGTTGCGAAACTCTTTTCGCGCACAGTAAAAGTGCAGAGAAAACGCAGCACAACGTACTTCGAGACGCCTTAGGAAACCCTTTAGCTGACGCTACGTTAAAAGCTGATAGCTTCAATGCTTTCTTTGTCTTGAATGTTTATTGAACATACTGTCGCTCCCTTTCCTAACATCTGAGTTTGGACCAATAACGTCCACGAAACGATAACTGTTACCCTCTGGGACGTTACCTTAGCCAATCGGCATTTTCGTCAATCCTACAGACCTGGAGAGGATGGGGTCACGGTCAGCGTTATATAGGCGGATGCCCTTCTGTATAAGTTATTTAATCTTGCTCTTGAATTTTGAAGCCTTCCCTATTTTATGGAGAAATCACACATTCTGCCTATAGCCGAAAACGGCCAACCTACGTCAGTTGACGACTTTAGGCCAATAAATACACTGCCAGCAGTCCCGAATATCATAGAGACCTTGATCAAAGACAAATTGATGCGTCACCTAACAGAGAATAACCTAATTAATGCGGCTCAGAATGGGTTTCTCGAAAAAGGTCTTGTGACACCTGCCAGCTCTTTTTCTTAGATCATGTGCTTCAATCTTAAGACAGCGGTTTTGCTATTTACACCGTTTACTTCGATTTTTCGAAGGCTTTTGATCGTGTTGACCATGATCTTCGACTGCTGAATCTCGCCTCCTTCGGCATAGGTAACAAGCTTCTGAACTTAATATCCTCCTATTTGAATACTTGCGCATAACGTGTTTAAATTTCATATGTTATCTCCAACCCCACGTATGTGATGAGTGTAGTTATCAAGGTAGCATGCTCGGTCCGCTTTTATTTTGCCTTTTTGTGAACGATGTTCCTGATTGTTTTCCGTGTACTAGGCCCTTGATGTTCGCTGACGATTTAAAAAATTTGTCTATGGATATAAACCATTCGATCGCAACATCGTGCTAGAGCTCTTAAAAAAAGGATCTTCAGGCCTTCGCTCAGTGGTGTCGCACATGGCGCCTTTCACCTTCTTGGCACCTGTGCTCCGTTATGGTTATTGGCGACAACCATCAGCCCCACCTAAGCGTAGACGGTCATGGCCTAAATGTGCCCGGAGTTATAAAGGATCTGTGCATATCATTTTCTAGTAGTCTTAATCTGTCAGAGCACTGCGTCCTGATTGTCCCGAAAGCACGCCAAACTACTGGGTTTATTCTCAGAAATTTTAAAACCGTCAACATTAGAACCAGCCTCTATAAAATGTATGTCAGGCCTAGTCTGAAATACTGCTCGTTTCTATTTAGCCTTCTGCACGCTAGTGAACGAAAGAAGATAGAATCAGTCCAGCACTTCTTTACAAAAAGAGTTTTCTCTACAGAACACCGAAACTTGTCCTACCAACAACGCTGTGAGCTCACAAACCTTGACCCGCTGTGGCTTTGCAGATTATAGAAGGGCCTATTTTTACTGTTTAAACTTTTAAACAGTTGTAAATTTAAACCCCTTTCATCTCTGAGGCAGCTCAACCACTCTCGGCGCACCAGCCATCGAGATGATTAAATCGTCAAGGTCGAAGGCGGTTGGTTCAAATTTGAAGATAAGTGAATTTTTGAATTTTAAACCGATTTATTCGTTTCCTGTTGAAAATATTAGCTTAATTACTGACAATTTATTGTATTTCTACCTCATTATCAGCTGCACACACTTGCAGTTATTGCAATTGCAAAAGGGTAAAATATAAAGTTTTTAAACTTTTTCACCCTACATAGCCTCATTAAAGTTCTCGCAGATTTACGCCAAAAGGACGGAATATAAAGGTTAATTCTAGAAATAAAGTTGAAATTTTGCAAGTTTACCTTATTTTCAGCGAAGAATAATTTGCAGTTACTGGTATACCAGTTGATATAATTTTTCATCCTGCATAGCCACTTCGCTTATTCTATTTTCAGTTTAAACTCGTTACCTTGTAGATATTTGCTTGCAGTGCCTTGCTTAAGACACATATTTCAAATATCACATCTTTTATTCCGCAAAACTTATATTTTAAAATCAATATGAAACCCCAGTCAGTGCTTAGACGCAAACATCCACTTCGCGTAAAACTTCCACTAGAGCAAACCTCCTTAAGCATGAAGAAATTAGACCTTGACGCCCTGGAAAACTTTTAATACCTTTATGTCTAAATATGGTTCTCTCTTCACGATCCTTGGTACTATTTTTGAGGGAAAGTTGTCTTCACTCACTTCTCAACAATGCGTGAAACTAGAGCCTTTTATAAACATGGTCAGTACCGAGTCAATTGACCGACATAAGAGAAGTTTCAATTTTCTTTTTAAAAAACGTCTCCAAGAGTAAAATCCCCTGGAAGTTGCATTTCATTTCCTTTACTCATGCGGCTTTAACTTTAAAGTCGCTGAAGCTAAAAGGTTGTCTTCCCGTAGCAAAAACCCACCAGTTCTGGTCAAACGTTTTTCAGCGATTGAAGTTGACCTTATTTTCTCTAAGCATGAGCACTCAGCTCAATATTTTGAAAAAAACAAGTTGTTTATCTGTAGGGATAAAACCCCAATGGAACGTCGGGTTTCACCCTCATTAGCAAACAAGAAGCCTTCGTCTACACATTCAATATCAAAAGTTATCTCAGAGGTTTGTCCTGTAGCTAATGGAAGCCCACGGCCCTCCGGATCGACAGGAATTTCGATTCCAGCTGAATCTTCACCCGTTAACCTTGTTCCTGGTTTGAGTGAAATTGTGTCAAAGCCGCTTCTTTCTCATCCTAAGCAAACCATGCCTGCTAAAGCTGCCAAATCTACTAAACCTAAGCAAACTCCTAGTAAATCTGAATCATTGGCTAATCCAGGCATTAAAATCAGTAATGTCATTACCGATGGGAAACCTGCTAACCCCTCAGCATCTACAACAGCTGCGAACGCTAATGTTAGCATCCTTCCCAACCCAAAAGGTGGCTGAAATCCCCAAATAATTAACGCTTCTAATTATGTTACCAGTTTTTCGAAATCATTTATTCCTTTTTCAAATGCACGTTTTCCGCCAATTTATGCGAACTTCCCTCAAAATCTCATTTCTATGCCACCCCCTATCTTTCAAATGCCACAATATAGCCTTCCTTTCCAAGGTTTTCATCCAAATATGCCGTTGTACAATAATCTCAGTTCTCTTAACAGTAACATTTCGACAAATTGTAGACTAGAGCAATTTTGTTTCCCACCTTTCGTTTCTTCTTTCCAGTTTTCTTCTCCGCCACCAAATTATCCTTTTTTATAAATACTGATGAGCGTAACCTGCAGCTCAGGAATACGCTCAGCTTAGTTTCACTCAATGCGAGATCAGTTGTAAATAAGATGGCTGAGCTTAGAATAGTAGCCTTTGAGCTTGATCCAGATGTGCTGTGCATCACTGAATCCTGGGCTCACTCTCTTATTTCTGACTCAACGCTTGCTAAAGAGAATTTCAATTTGTACCGACAAGACTGCGCGGAAAAACGTGGCGGTGGTTGCCTCCTTTATATTAAGTCATCCTTTTTACATTTCCCGTTTCAGCTTAGCATTTTGTTCTTTTCTGGAAATTTATGCTTTGCTTCAGTCATCCTCCCTCGCAATAAAAAAGCGTTAATTGGCTGTGTCTACAATCCTCCGTGTTATTCTGGCAATGAAAGCGAGCTCTGTGAACTATTTGAAAAAGTTGCGGAAACTCAATTTGATCTCAAAATAATCGTAGGCGATTTCAATCTGCCAGACGTTGACTGGCAGGCAAATTCCTCTCCGCCTAAACATCGGAAATTGGTCGATACTATTAACTTTTCAAACATGTCCCAACTGGTCAGATCAGTTACTAGAAATGAAAACATTTTAGATTTAATTTTTACAAATGTTTTCCACCCTCTCTTTATCAATTTTCATCATGATCTTTTCACAAGTGATCACGCAAAAATTCACTGTTTTTTTCCAGTCCCCCTTCTTACGAAGCCTGAGGTTAAATGCAATGACCTTGACTTTGCTAACACAAACTATGAAATAATAAATAATTTCGTTAACACTCTAGATTGGCATAGCATATTCTCAATCAACGATCCAAACTTTTTCCGTGAGCTATTGCAGAGCCTCACAGAACAAATCCAGGCTTTAATCCCGTTTAAGATATTTAATTCAAATACAGCTTCTTCTTCTACTGTTCCGCATTTTCTCCAGAACAGACTTAAAAAATTACGAAAACAACTTAAAGATTCATCTAAAAGCTCATTTGTTAGTTCATTTAAGGATTGCACAAATATTTCAATAAGCATCGAAAATAAGGCTCGCGAGAGATAAGCGTAGGGAGTCTCGGGCACTAAGTGATGGCAATTCATCCAAATCTGTTGCTCTTATCTTCCATGCTCGGTCATCGGCTAAGCGTCTGAATGTAACTCCGCCCTTACTCGACTGTAACACAAAATTTGTTATAGACGATTTGGGCAAAGCAGAATTGTTATATTCGTTTTTTGCCAACCACTTTACCACTGAAACTAGCCCCACTCCCACAATTAATCTGCTTTCAAATTCGCTTCTATCAACCATTAATTTCTCGCCTTCATGTATTCAAAAAGGAAATAGCTCACCTAAAAAATTCACATTCGGTTGGAACTGATAACATTCCAAACTCACTTATGAAACAGTTAAGGGATTTTCCACCTTTACTTAGCAAGTTATTCTCAGTATTTCTCGAAAATGGTATCTTCCCCGATTACTGGAAAACTTCTATTATAATACCAGTTTTTAAATCTGGTTCCCGCTCGAACATTCATAACTATCGCGGTGTTCATAAAACGCCCTCTCTTGCTTAAACTTTTCGAAAAACTAATTGCAAAACAAATCATGGATTTTTGCATAAGCAATCAAATTATCAACTTTTCCCAACACGGCTTCTTACCGGACCGCTCTTGTGAAACTTGCCACATGTCTTTTCTTAATCTACTAACCTCTCTTCTTAATGATTATCTATCTGTAGTAGTTATCTATTTTGATCTTAGTAAGGCATTCAATAAAGTGCCTCATAAACGACTTCTAGCTAAACTAGAAGCTATAGGATTTCGTAGTCCCCTTACCGACTTTATTAGATCATACCTATATGATCGAAAACAAAAGGTTTTAGTGGGGTCCTCATACTCAAGTGCTACCCCGATTGTCAGTGGCGTCCTTCAAGGTACCGTGTTAGGTCCTCTGTTGTTCTTACTGTACATAAATGATATTTCATCTATAGTTAAACATTCTCAATCATTTATTTATGCTGATGACCTCAAACGCGTGTATTCCTTCTCTTACTCTACGACCGAAAAATGCCTTGAACAAATTCATTCGGACTTAGACGCTCTTTCGGCGTGGAGCTCCACATGGCTAATGGATTTCTCACCTTCTAAGTGTCGCTACATGAGTTTTGGGCCTGAAGGGCTGCCGCATCCTCTTATTTTTAAAGGTTGCCCTATGATTGAATGTTCCACGATCAAGGACTTGGGCTTAAGCTACACCAATAAATTAGATCTTTCCCTTCATGCCGATAGAATTACGGCCAAAGTCGCTCAGATTTGCGGCTTTATTTCTTATAATTTCAACCTTCCTGAAATTCAATTAAGACTTTATCGTATGTTTGTACTTCCCATTCTTGAATTTTGCTGTCCTTTTTTCGGTTTAATGAACAAATCTAGCCGTTCAAAAATTGAAAATGTCCAAAGGCATTTCACAAAAAAACTCCTATTTCCTACTCTTTAAACTACTTCCTACTCAACAAGATGCCAGCTAATGAAGCTAAAATTTCTTTGGGTCAGGAGACTTGAAGCAGGCTTTTGTCTCATTTTCCGACTAAATAATAGTTCAACTCTCCCCAAGCTTTCTGTCATTATCCCCGTTAATCTTCCTTATAACCTAAGAAATTTTGCACTTATTACACCTCCCCTGCATCCTCCACGTGTAAACGCTCTCTCTTCTTTGCTTCTAGGTATAGTTTTCTTTGGAATAACTTGCCAATTGAAATTAGGTCTTTAACTAATCTATCTGCATTCAAGCGAAGACTGCACATTTATCTTAACACTGATTCTATTAACCTTTTATTTTCCTTATCTTTTCCCAGTAGCTTTCCCCATGAATCGGAGAAAGGACCATCGGGAATTTAAATGACCCTCTTGAAACTATATTTCCGCTACCTCGGGTCGCCTATGAACTATGATGTCTCCTTATATCACCAGTCATCCAAACAATGACGTCATTCGGACGTAAACATTCGTTGGTCCACAGTTTAAAATGCTACCGTTTTTTGGCTACTTACCATCATCAGAATTCAATTCTGGATCTTAAGATGCTGAGGACTAAAGTTCATTGACATATTTTCGTGAGATTTTGTTTCATACGCCTAAGTGATCAAGAACTAATCACCTCGACGGTTCATTATCTCATTCTGAAATGCTACTACCGTATTACCCTACTCTACCACATGATCATTTTTTCCTAAGCAGTTTTTTTCTCCTACCTTCTATTAAAAAATGAAGGCTTATTGAACTCTGCCTCCATTTTTATGGTAGGAGTTTTTCTCCTGCCTATTTTTTCTAGTTCACCATTAATTTTAAAACATCGCTAACTGTTGACATAGCAGGACATGTTATGTATTTGTACATTTTATCTGCACGCATTGTCATAACTTTATTTCGTTACTAATGTTTGCTTAGACAGTGCCTTTCCGGTGCTAACCAAATATAAATTCTAAAAAATGTATTTTTATTTTTTCTTTGGCACGCACAGTTAGATGCAAACAGTTTTTTCGGTAAACGCTATAGCAGTCTGAAATAAGCTACCCAGAATTATAAAAATTCAGCAAAGCTATCCCTTGTTTAAGCGAGCTGTCACTAGTTTTCTACATTCAGGACACCTTCCAAATCTTTTTGGTGCTGACTCTGTGGAAACTCTCTTTGGTTCTTATGGCGTTCACGGACTCTGAATCCTGGGCCGGACTTCTTGCTGAGGGCAATATTGCTGGCTCTGCAGACCTCAATCGGCATATTTCTCAGTCGACAGCGAATAGCCGCTCGCCGACATACCTGTTGGTGCAGAATACCGGATCCATAACACTGAATGGAGAAGTTCTTCACTGGGCACCTGTGTCAACGCATCCCTGTCCTGAACTTTAATTACTCAATAAGCTGCAGTTTTTTCTCCTGAAAACACCTAAAACAACGATCAGGAGTTTTTTTCACTGTCAGCTTGACTCTCTTCTGCATATATTTTTTGACGTTGCCTGTAAACTGGCAATAAATAAATGATAAAGAATCTTGTTACCTCTGCCGAAGGAGGCAAATTTCAGCAGAAGAGGTCATGGTCAACTCGATCAAAAGCCTTCGTGATAGTAAGGAAAAAACGGACGACAGGTAGAAAAAATTGGTAATATCTTGGAAGGTCTGAAATCAAGGTGGACAGCTATTTTAAATCCAACCGATTTAAGTCATTTTAAGTCACTTTATTAAGGGAAGTAGGCTTTCGCTCTTTAGCTCCCTATTCACATGCAAATATATCAAAATAATAAACGTTACCAGTAATAAATTAGATAAATGAAAATGTAGGGTCATCGAATTTTGTGGGCCAGACACAAGCTGCCGCTGCTGACACAATATTCATTTATATGTATAATAGTTTCTCAGCAAATAGATATCAAGTTTGCAGTTTAAATGTTTCAACAGTTTCTGAAAGGACCACCTCATCAGGGAGTCCGTTTCATGCTCCAACGAACCTCTGCGAAAAGGCGTTCCGACGAACGTCCGTGTGGACCAACTTCACAGGCAGTTTGAAGGGATGACCCTACAGATGTGCCGTCCCAGCCAATTCGAAGAAGTCAGCGAAGTCTAGGGCACAATATTGGCCTCTGACAATCTGGTAGGTTTGGATAATTTTCCCCAATAGCTGCCTGTAGTTGAGAGGAAAAAAATCAAGATCAACTAGTCTGACTTCGTAAGATTCTTGATGCTCTTCATTGCCCTCGCCTGCACTCGTTGCAGCTGTAGGTAATCCTTCTTACACCGCAAATCCCAGGCCTGGACGGCATATTCCAAATGAGATCGAACAAATGCCCCGCCGGTTTTTTGGAAGTGTTCCTAATGAATCTGCACAAATCCACTTCTGAGCGCAAAAAGGCCTGCGTCGTGCACTAAGCTGCCTTTAAACACTGTGAAGATGTGTTAAGTGACGAGTTTATTAGAACACCGAGGCCCTTCTGTTTCTCGACAATTTAAAGTGGCTGCCAATTAAGAATTTATTGGTAGGAATCATCCTCCTCACTGGTCCTTCTGGTATGCAGTCTTAGGACCACACACTTCCAAACGTTTAAATTTAAGTGCCAACGAACAGAAAGGTTGCTAAGACGGTTGAGAACCTCTTGAAGTGTGTGCCTATCAGAATCAGATCTGATGATCCTCCACCATTTAACATCGTCAAATGTTTAGTGATTATTTTCGCCACGAAGGCAGTTTCCGAAACTTTTTTATAAATTTCATAACGTCATGTATCATCACAGGCTGAGGAGTTCGCACGATTACGGATACAGGAGAGAATAGCCCTTGTTTAATGCGAGAGAATAACGGATATTAAGCGGAAATTTCCTAAGGAAGCGGACGCATTTCGCATGGAATGTACTTTAAGGAAGACCTAACAAAGAAACCAAACACCCAGAACGTCCAAATGTGTGGTCTTAACAGTAGAACTCAAAGCCATCCAAAAACCCGAATGGTCACGAATAAGGGGTATCAGAGCTATTATCAATATCATTTAGAAAGAAAATTGAAAGGTGGATCAGTACGTTGTGAAGTAACAACGCATAGGCGCAGAACTATTGGCATTTGCATAGCCAGCAATATAAGGCTAAGAGGGAGATCTAAAAGGTGTATGAATACAGTTTTCAGATGTCGGAATACTATGACAGTTGAACAGGGATAAGCTTGTTGGTAGTGAACTAGAAAAGGATAAAAGGGGCACCTGAAATAGGTGGGAATACCAATGCCTTTGGAAGATTTGCGTAAGGAATATTTGCAAGAAAATTTAGCAGTTTTATAGTAATAATAATAATAGTTGTATTTAATACCGGTTTACAGGCATTGTTGGATGAAATATTCAGTGGGTAGAGGCTGGCAGTGAAAAAAAACTCCTGAATATATATCATTATAAGTGTTTTTTCTATTTTCATGTTATTCAGGAGAAAAAACTGCCGCCTGTAAGGATGATAGCAATTCAGATCAGGGAAGGGCTAACACAATTTCAGTCTGTATGCAGTCTCTGTCTTTGCTAGGAACCGATTCTGCCTCAGGCAAGAAAGCATCCGTGTACGGTCGCTCACTGTCTGCCGAAGAAGTCAACGGGAGCAGGCTGCAGAGACGGTGCCGTATCCCTCAAGGTAACACCTGGGATCGAGTTCAGATGCCGCGCACTCCGTCGAACAGGAAAAACAGATTCTACCGTGTTGGCGCCCAGAATTCTTGGAAACTGTTCTGAATGCAAAAAACTAGTAATGGTAATCTTAAACAAAGAATAACTCCGTTGGACTTATATATTATGGGGAAGTTTATTCCACATGGCCATGGCGTTTACCGAAAAGAACCGTCGATACTTAACTGTGCGAGCTAATGGAAGAAATAAAAAGACATTGCGATGACTGCTGCGCAGAGGATGGTCAAGCTGCCTCACAGTGATAAGGAGATTAAATGTACGATTATTCAAAAGCTTCAACAGCAAAAATAGTCCCTTCTGCACTCGGCGAAACCATAAGGGATCAATGTTAACAAGCACACAGCGTTCTTGATACGACAGATTACGGTGCTCCAACGATAAAATTCTTTTCGTGAAGAAGTGTTGGACCGATTATATTTTCTTCCGTTCGCTAGCGCGCAGAAGGCTTAATAGAAACGAGCAGTATTCCAGGCCATGTCTAACGTACATTTTATAAAGGCAAAGTCTAATATCAATAGTTTTAAAATTTCGGAGGATAAACCCGGCAGTTCTGCGTGCTTTGGAGACAATCAGGGCGCAATGCTCTGAAAGATTGAGACCGTTGGAATATGATATGCCCAGGTCATTAACAACGCCAGGTACATTTATATCGTGGCCATCTATGCTTAGATGAGGCTGATGGTTGTCACCGACGACCATAACGGAACATTTGTGCCAAGAAAGAGAAAGGCGCCATGTGCAGCACCACTGGGCAAAGGCCTCGAGATCATTTTTAATAGATCAAGCACGGTGTCGCGATCTGCCAGCTTGTATCGATAGGCAACTTTTAAATCGTCGGCATACATAAAGGGCCTACCATTTCGAAATAAACCTGGCACATCATTGACAAAAAGACAAAATAAAAGCGGGCCTAGCACACTACCCTGAATAACTCCACTCCTCACACGTACCGAGTTTGAGATAGCATTGGAGATCTTATAATGTTGTGTACGAGAGCTCAGGTAAGAAGATATCAAGCTCAGAAGTTTACCACATATACCGAAAGAGGGGAGTTTCAGGAGAAGAAGGGCATGGTCAACACGATCGAAGGCCTTGGTGAAATCGACATAGACTATGTAAAGTGCAAAGCCGTTATCCCTAGATTGTAGAACATGATCAAAGAAAGAGAGCTGACATGTGTCACAAGACCTAGTTTTGAGGAACCCATGCTGGGCTGCACTCAATAGGTTATTCTCAGTTAAATGATACATCATCTTATCTTTGATCAAGGTCTCCAGGATTTTCGAAGCTGCGGACAGTGTGTTGATTGGCCTAAAATCGTCAAATGACGTAGATTGGCTGCGTTTGGTGATAGGTAGAATATGCGATTCCTTCCATACACTGGGAAAGGTTTCACTTTCAAGAGCTAGATTAAATATCTTACATAGAAGTGACGGGAAAATATCATTAGCATCCGCCTTTATAATACTGATAGGTACGCCATCTGGTCCAGGACTATAAGATTGACGAAAACGTCGAATGGCTACGGTTACGTCCCAGAGGGTAAACGTTATGGTTTCGAGGACGGCACCGGTCCAAACCTGGATGGGCGGAGGGGGAGCGGTCGAATTTTCAATAAATGTTCTGGACAAGAAAACGTTAAATCTATCAGCCGTAAATTTTTCATAAATTACAGGATTGCCAATGGAATCCAGTAGTACGGGGTGCCATGTTTTACTATGGGTTCTAATTGCGCGTGAAAAAAGTTTCGCTACATTTAACGAACGGTTTTTCGACATATTTGACCTCTTCAGCTAGCCGTTTTTCTTCGATTAGCCTCTTGGCCTGCTCAAAAATACGGTGAATCAAGGGCAGAACGGAAATGTCGTTTTGCAAATGGAATCGACGAGAGAGTTTACGCAACCTACGGCGAAAAGATAAAGGGTGATAAACCTCATCCGCGACATTAATTAATTTCTTACGGGGAACAAAACGAGAAATAAGTGGATCTTAAACTTGGTAAAGCATACCGGTACAGGTGTTCACATCCTGACACATAATGAAATAAGACCAGTCGTGGGAGTTAGGTGTATCAAAAATTCTGTCGAAAGTGCTAATCGAAAATCAAAGAAAAAGCTATATTTCTTGGAAGGCGTTTCATCGGTTTCGAGTTGTAGTGTAGAAACAACGATATCATGGTCTGTGCTCCCAAGTGGGCCTAATGATGACACTGTCAAAGGCAGGCAACCTCTGCAGAAGATTAGATCAAGTATGCTTGATCCTCAGGTAGGGAAGTCAACAACCTGGGTCCACATGCCAATATCTACGGCCTCGAGAAAGTCCTCGAACTTTCTGGGGCCGGAGGGGACCGGAAACAAGCGAATGTCAGGAAGGTTGAAATCACCTGCAATTAAGCAATACTTAAAATTTAAGTCAACTGCGGCATGGAATGCTTGTGAGAGACGAAGATCGAAATCCTCACTGGTATTGGGCGGGCAATAGACACAACCAATGAGTAAAGTGTTCCTATTTTTTAAGGTAATTTGAAGCCAGCAGCTCTCGTCAACCGCAGTAAATTGCGGATGATCTAAGGTCCGAAATTGCAGCGCTTGTTTAATATAGATACAGCTTCCTCCACCATGACTATTACGGCGATCATTTCGAGTACAATTATAACCTATAAGAGAGAGTTCGGGGTCAGCTGCGGAAGGTGTTGCCCATGTTTCAGTTACTATAACGATATCTGGACAGTGTTTAGTAAGTTTTTTGGATGTCAATTACGAGGACGAAGCGTGTGCGACATGCTTTAAACTTCTTCTAAAAATTTCGGAGATTGAAAAGGATATGCAGGGGCTGAAGATGGAGATAGAGAAGTTAAAGAAACTTCCTCACAATTTGCCCGAAAAGAAGCAGTCCCTAACGATGGAACACGAGGGAGACAAATGCACATACGCAGGCACAGCTTCCGCAGCCATCACATCCAACAAGGAAGATGACGCTACGTCAACGGAGCTCGATGCAGCTGTTAAACAGCATCCAGTAAGGAAAAAGGGCAAGCGGCAGGGATCCAAGAAAATACAGAAACGAGTTTCAGAAGACACAGATAATATTTCATCCAAAATGTAAGTCCCAGAATCCCAGCATCGGACAAAAAAACACCACCAAATTGGATAACGGTAATATCAGGAGAACTTCAATAATGCCTCTTCCAAAGGCAGTTCCGACTTCAGACTCACCTCCTGTCGGCTATCCCATCAGTTCTAAAAGAGCCCTTAGTTGGGAGCGAAAAATACCAATGAGTGGCAAGATATCATTGGGAAACAACATAAAAACGAGTATCAAGTTGAAAAACAAACCTAATGAATCCCTCTGGTCATTCAGAGGAAAATATGATCGGCAGTGAATCAAAAGACGCCCTAGACCGAGAGAACTGCGTTGTTATCCAGGGCTTACCTGAATCAACTGCACACACCTCAAAGGAACGGATATCCGCTGATCTTGCTATGTTTCAGCACCTACTGAATGATATACTTCATTCAGGAGAGACGATAACCGTTCGCGCTGCCTTCAGGCTCGGAAAAAGGATATCGAACAGTCCCAAAAATGTGAAACCACGGCCTATCAAAAATTGTCTGGGACAACAAGGAAGAGGCTAAACTACTTCTCTCGAGATAAACAAACCTTCGGAACTCTCATAAACAGATTTTTTTCAGCCGGACTACTCTCCAGCAGAACGTCTGAAACGCCGCGAATTAGTGATAGAAATGAAGAGGAGACTTGCAGCTGGAGAGAGCAATCTGGTGATTTACAGGAATGCGTGATACAGAGAAACGCAACATTGCTCTGGAACCAGCCCATGCTCATGATGGCATCGGCAAATTAGCATTGGCAAACTCAAGACAAACGGAATTTGGCTCTGCTGACTGCTGCACACTGAAATTCCTGTATACCAACGCCCAAAGTCTGTTTTCGAAACTCGACGAACTGAGAATTCAGGTAGCCGTTCTGTCTCCCGATATTATAGCAATCACAGAAACATGGCTGTCACAGAACATCAGTGATTGCGAAGTAGCCTTATCTGGGTACCAGCTGTTCAGGAGAGACCGCACCCAACGCCAGGGTGGAGGAGTTGCGATGTATGTTAAAAGCAATTTCACAGTGTGTGAAATGACGGAGAAGCTTAGCAATGGTATTGAGGCTATTTGGCTGAAAATAAAGACGCGGGATCGCAGTTCCTTGAAGTCATGACTCTCTACCGACCACCGGGGACAGACACTGACGCTGATACTTGTTTGTTGGAGAACATAAAGGAGATAAGCAGTCGACCTGATGTTGTTCTCATGGGTGACTTCAATGCACCCAGCATTCGATGGAACGATCTGCAGGCACAGAGCTCAAAGTTTTCCTTCGATAATCGTCTGCTAAAGACAACACTTGAAGCTCTTTTCACCCAACATGTATTTGTTCCAACGAGAGCGCGTGGAGGACAACAGGCTAGTTGTTTAGATCTCGTCTTCACTAAAGATCCTGACAGTATAGACGAGGTACACTGCCTACCTCCACTTGGTCGAAGTGATCACGCAGTACTTTCATGGGAGTATGGTTTATATTCTGTGCCATCTGCAATAAAATGAAACCAGGCCCAATCTATGGCGAGGAGACTTTTGCAAGATGAGAGCTGAGGCATCACGAATAGACTGGGATGTTCTCTTCTCCGGGAATGTCACTGAGGACTGGAATTTATTTAAGGAGTATTTGTTGAATCTAATAAAAATGCCATTGTCCGCCATCACAATTTAGGATATCTAACAGACCACAGTGGTTAACAAGGGATCTAAAAGAGAGATTAACAGGAAAGGAAGGCTTTGGAAGAAATTTTTGCCGATCCAATGGAAATTAAGCCTTGCAAGCATACAAAACTCAGAGGAACAAGATTAAAAGCTTGATCTTCCAAAGCCGACGGGATTACGAGAGGGATTTGCTCCAGAGAGCAGTTCACAATCCCAAATTACTCTACAGCTATGTAAGAAAAACCACACGTAACAGGAACCCGATTCCTGTTATGAGAAACGATGACGGTTTCGAGATCTCAGAAAATAAAAACAAAGCTGAACACTTTTTCCCAGTTCTTTCAGTCGGTTTTCACTAGAGAAGCTGTTTTTATTCCATCAAGTTACGAGACTACAGGAGTGCCACTTATTCAGGATATGCTCTTTCAAGAAGCGGCGGTCTTTGAAGAACTAAAAAGTCTGAAGGCATGCAAATCTCCTGGCCCCGACGAGATTCCAGCAAAGCTACTCCTCGAACTTGCTCGAGAGCTGGCGAAACCGCTATCGTTGCTGTGCCAGAAATCGTTCGATACGGGAATTCTTCCTACCGACTGGAAAACAGCCCACATCGCACCGCTTCACAAAAGTGGTAGTCGTGCATTTGTTACAAATTACAGGCCTGTCAGCCTGACCTCAATCTGTTGCAAGGTTATGGAGAAGGTTGTCAAAAAAAGGAATTGATGATTTATTTAGAAACCCGTAACCTCTTATCGACTGCACAATACGGCTTTTCGTAGGGGAAGATCGTGTGTTACGAACTTACTTTTATACGATGCAAAGCTGGACAAAAGCACTCGATGCAAAAAGACACTGTGCACGTGGCCTGCATTGATTTCCAGAAGGCCTTCGATAGTGTTCCACACCAGCGTCTCCCTTCACAAGTTGAGAATGTTCGGTATTGGCGGCAAACTTCTTACGTGGATCAAGAATTTTTCTCGTCGGTCGTTCCCAAGTGGTCTGTGTAGGCGGATCGCGATCAAAGCGCACAGTCATCGAGAGTGGAGTCCCACAAGGTTCAGTGCTCGGACCGATCCTATTTCTCTTGTTCATTAATGATTGTGTACAGGAATTGGACTGTAACTTTGCTATGTTTGCGGACGATATAAAAAAATCTGGAAAGTTATCCACAATGCTGCTGATGCAGACAATTTCCAAGAAAAATCTTCGTCGATTGGGCGAGTGGTCCCGCAAATGGCTCTTGTCCTTCAACTCAAACAAATGCACCCTGCTACATCTGGGAAATCGAAATCAGGTCACTGATATGCGACCCTACTATTTGAACGGTTTACCACTCCGAGAAGCACACACACAGAAGGATCTTGGAGTTTGGATGAAAGACAACCTGAAGCCTTCTACGCAATGTTCCAAGGCAGCTAAATCCGCCAATTCAATACTGTACGCTATCAAGCGGGCATTTAAAGTTTTCGATGAAGACTGCTTTTTCTAAAGTCTTTGGTACGTTTGTAAGGCCACATCTTGAATATGCGATCCAAGCCTGGCGACCGTGGACGCAACAGGACTACAACATGCTTGAAAGGGTGCAGCGGCGAGCCACAAAAATTAGTAAGAGGTCAATCTGAACTGCCATATGAGATTCGTCTAAATAACCTAAAGCTCTATCCTCTGAGTTATAGGCAGTTGCGCGGAGACTTGATACAAACCTTCCGTATCGTGCGTGGCATGGATTGTGCCCTCCTATGTGATGACTTTTTTTCCAACTCGCCACTACGAAAAAAATCTCCGAGGTCATCCATTCAAACTAAGTGTGCCCCAAGTAAGATTGGATGTGAGGAAGTATTTTTTCACCAACCGTGTCGTGGAACCGTGGAATAACCTACCTGAGTCGATTGTTATGTCCCAGTCTGTGTATACATTCAAACATCGGCTTGACATACATATGTTACAGTACCACGAAGACTATGTGACAACTTAACCTTAACAATATCAGTGTACCACGTAAACCTGCCTGCATTCACTTGACTGTTACTTCTTTAATTTGCTTCTTATTCTTGCAACTTTTATGTAACAAATAGGGATTTCAAAGGCGTAAGCCTATTTTCCTCAAATACACTGAACTGAACTGAACTGAACTGAACTGGACAAAGACTAAAGTCTGAAGCAGGGGCATTTTATTGAGCAAGGATCTAGCATTTAGAACGAACAGTTTAAGTGGGCAAGGTAGTTGTTTTTTAGGGAGAGCGGCTAATTCATCCAGTGGTTCACGGGCCACTGAACGTTGGGGGTGGGTGCTCCCGCCCTGTACTGGAAAAAAGGTGGGATCATACGCGTCTGATGCGGGTGAATCGGAGTAAAATATGGAGGTGGAAATGACAGAAAGGGGAACTGAGCACAACTGCTAGCTATTGGGGCATGACCGGGAAATCCCTGGACAGGATACTGCAAATTATTACTATTCAGGTGACACAGAAGGTCAGTTGAGTCTAGTAGTCCAGCAGGACCCTTCGTATTGAGAGACAACTGGAGAAACGACCGTAGCGAAAAATTGGCTACGGGTGGGGGTGCACTGCTGTGAGTGGCACATAAGCACTATTTTTTTGGGCGAGAATGCTTGTATGTTTCGTTTATCGGCCTCAGTATGAGACCTGGGTGATAGCTGGAAATTCGGTGTTGTTGGGGAAGGGATGTTTTTGGGAGAAATAGGCGATCGTAACGGAGTAGTTTTCATGGAGAGACTAAATGTTTGCGGTTTTCGAGTTGTTGAGACTTTAGCCGGACTTGTCTTGGAGCTAGAAATCTGCGTTGGTTTACCAGGAGTAACTGGTAAACTTGGTATGGTAATAGGCAGAGTACTGCCGTCTTGAGAACGAAAAAGAAGTACTATTTTTCTTGAGATCCCAAAAAGATTAATCAAGGTTGGTTTCCGTGCAGAGTTAGCTGGAGCTTCAGATGGCGAAGCCATAGATGAGATTGGAGGCAATTTGTTCAACATGGCAACAGCGTTAGTCATTTCTCTGTTGCTTGTCGACAATTTAAAATTTTTCAGTTTTCTCTGCATTGGGGTGAGGTCAGGGGAAACCGAGGAATGCCATTTTCGACAAAATTCTCTACTAATCTCCTTCCTAGAGAGTATGAAGTCAACTTCTATCAAAAAAAAGAGCGTGACTAGTATGGGGGCATTACGACTGAGCGAGTGGAGTCGTTTAGCATACGCGACTCGGAATCCCAAGCCACTGCTTTCCAGAAACAAACGCGCGCCGTCGAAAGCAGATATGTAACTGGGAATATTACGCAGTATAAAATGATGCTTGCGTTTTATCCGTTCTTCGGTTTCGGAGCTAATTATCCCAATGAATTTAAAAGCCTGTTGGATAACTGTGTCAGAGGCATTGGTTATAGTTCCTTTAAGCAAAAAATTTACCAGTTCGTCAGACGACGATCGATTAACGCAGGACGAGGTGTAGGCTTGAGCAATCAGAGGATCAAGAGATTCCAGATTTACGAAAGGGATTTTAGAGTTGACAATATCTACAGAGCGCTGCGAAGTCTCGCATACGCTAGATAGGTCCCCTTCCATTACTCTATTACTCAAGGATGGAGGGGAAGCTGCAACCTTTCGTCTTTTTGCGAGTCGCTTGCGGGACATCGTAAGCGAGTAGACGGAATTTTGGTTTACTTAAAAGAAAATAGTGGGTTAATAATTTACAAGAGTATACTTAATTAGGCTAAAATGGCAGCTGATTTCAAACAGTTAATAGAAAACGACAGACTGAACACAATTTTAACCACACTTATGCAAAGTGTAACTAATTAATCCAAGCGCTTATATGGCCGCCACAAATAATATGTAGCAGAAATAAAAGCTTTTTTTAAACTAACAATTAATAGACAGTTCACTGCTAGTGGCAATAAATACGGTAAAAATAATCCGTTCACTTATCTTTAAAAATCGGTCCACGCGCCCTTGACCTTGTTCAGTAACCTTTAATAATTTAGAATTTATAATTTATATTTGGTTAGCACCGGCAAGGCACAGTCTAACGAAACATTAGTAACGAAATAAAGTTATGACAATGTGTGCAGATAAAATGTACAAATACCTAATAATGTAGACAGAGCATGTCCTGCTAGGTCAACAGTTAGCGATGTTTTGAAATTAATGGTGAACTAGAAAAAAAGGCAGAAAAAAACTTCTACCTTAGAAATGGAGACAGAGTTTAAAAGGCCTTCATTTTCGAATAGAAGTTAGGAGAAAAAAACTGTTTAGGTAGATAAGGTCAGGTAGTAGTGTAGGGTAATAATGCAGTAGCATTTCAGAATGAGATAAGGAAACGTCGAGATGGTTTTTTCTTGATCACTTAGGCTTATGAAACAAAATCTCTTGAAAATGCGTCAATGAACTTGAGGCCTCAGCATTTGAGGATCGAAAATTGCATTCTGATGATGAAAAGTATCCAACGAAATGGCAGGACTTCAGAATGTGGACCACTGACTATGTACGTCCGAATGACTTCCTCGTTTGGATGACTGGTGATATAAGGAGACACCATTGTTCATGGGGGACTCGAGGTAGCGAAAATATAGTTTCAAGAGGGTCACTTTAATTCGCGATGGTCCTTTCTCCGAGTCACGAGGAATGCTACTGGGAAAAGATGAGGAAAATAAAAGATTAATAGGATCAGTGTTAAGAGAAAGGTGCAATGTTTGCTTGAATGCAGATAGACTAGTTAAAGACCTTATTTCAATTGGCAAGTTATTCCAAAGAAAGCTATACCTAGAAGCAAAGAAGAGAGAGCGTTTATATGTGGAGGAGGTATAATGAGTGCAGAATTTCTTAGGTTTATAAGGTTCGTAGGTTTCTAAGGTTCGTAGGTTTTTAAGGTTCGTAGGTTTCTAAGGAAGACTAACGTGGGTAATGACAGAAAGCTTGGGGAGAGTATAGCTATTATTTATTCCGAAAAGGAGACAAAAAGCCTGCTTCCAGTCTCCAGACCAAAGAAATTTTAGCTTCGTTAGCTGGCATCTTGTTGAGTAGGAAGTAGTTGAAAGAGTCGGAAATAGGAGTTTTTTTGTAAAATGGCTTTGAATATTTTCAATTTTTGAACCGTTAGATTAATTCATTGAACCGAAGAAAGTACAGCAAAATTAAAGAACGGGCAGTAAAAACATATGATATAGTCTTAATTTAATTACTGGAAGTTAGAAATTATAAGAAATAAAGCCGCAAATCGGAGCAGCTTTGCGGTAATTCTATTGGCATGAGGCGAAATATCTAATTTATTGGTGAAGCTCAAGCCCAAGTCCTTGATGGAGGAACATTCAATCAGAGGGCAAACTTCCAAAATTAGAGGTTGCGGCAGCCTAAAATGCCCAAAAATCATGTAGCGGCACTAAGTATGTGAGAACTCCATAAGCCATATGGAGCTCCACGCCAAAAGAGCGTCTAAGTCCGAATAAATTTCAATTCATTTCAATTCAATTTATTGCGGGAAATAGGTATGGGCCTTTGAGTACCACATTTGTAACGTAAAATTAAGTGCAGTAAACGGAAAAACCATGTGGGTTGCAAAGGTACGAATGCGGTCATAAAATATGACAAGTGGTGCACGACTCTCGAGGGTTAAGATAAATTCCTCATCGCTCAGGTTCGTTTTGGAACATAAAACTGTCAAGGTTCCTTTTAAAGCTTTCCAGCGAGGGTGACATCACAACGTCTTCAGGGAGGGCATTCCATGGTTTAACCACTCTGACAGAGAAGGAGAACTTGTGCACATCCAGTCTCGCCTGCTGGACACGCAGTTTCAATGGGTGACCTCGGAGGTGGGTCGTGGTGGCAAATTCAAAGAAGTCCGAGAATTTAAGGCAAAAATCCAATCCCTTCACAATGCGGAATGTCTGCAGGAGATCACCACGCATTTGCCTATAACTCACAGGGAACAGATTAAGATTCAGTAGGCGGGTTGGGTATGGCAAGGAGCTTTGACTTCTAACCATGTTGGTGGCTTTCCTCTGTACTCTTTCGAAGCAGTTCTGATCTTGAACTGTCCAGGGTTTCCAGGCTTGCATAGCATATTCCACATGCGGCCTAATGAATGTTCCAAAAAGTCTTAGCGAAGAGATCTTCTTTGAAATCCAAAAAGGCTCGTCTGATGGCATGCAACACCGAAATTGCGCTCTTCGCCACTTTCGAGCAGTGAGACGATGGTTTTAAGGTGGTGGTCGTCAGCACACCAAGGTCCTTTTGGATTTCCACGTCTTTTAAGGCTTCACCGTGGAGAAAGTAACTTCTACTTTCGGCAGATCCAGATGGGTTGCCTAAGCGAAGTATTGTAAACTTATCGACGTTTAACCGCAAAAGCCAATGATTCGACCACTCCTCCAACAGAGTTAGGTTGATCTGCAGTTTATCTTCGTCAGCAGGGCTCTGGATTACATTCAAGATTTTAATGTCATCGGCAAACATTGCTGCTTCACAGTCGAGATTCCTGACACAATCATTCATGTATATTAAAAACAGTATTGGCCCTAGTACTGAACCCTGAGGAACCCCACTCTCGACCGCAGCAGATCTTGACCATTCTTGGCCGATGCACACAACCTAACGCCGACCCACGAGGAAGTTTTCGATCCACTTGAGGAGGTTACCTCTGATTCCAATTCTTTCTAGCTTGTACAGCAGTCTCTCGTGTGGCACAGTATTGAAAGCCTTTTTAAAGTCAATGAAGGCAATATGAACCGCGTGTCTATCTTCAAGTGCTTGGATCCACCTCTGGAGCGAATACAGCAAATTCATTGTGCATGATCTTTTATTTTCTGAACCCGTGTGGACAGCTTGATAACAAATTATGAGTCTCTAGGAATTTCACCAATTCGCTCTTGATGATCCTTTCCATAATCTTGCCAAGGATGCATGTCAAGCTTATGAGCCTGTAGTTTGTCACTGACGCCCGGCTATCGCTTTTGTACAAGGGAGTTATATGTGCCAGCTTCCAATCGAAAGGAAGTGTTCCGGAGTCAAAGGACTTTTGAAAGAGCACTGACAGAGGTGCGGAAAGTTCATTGGCGAGTTCATTCAGAAGCTTGGGTGGAAGCTCGTCTGGTCCTGGGGATTTCGACTCTTTTAGTTCTTTTAATTCCTTTTGGATCAGAAATTCCGAGAATAGTATATGGCTTATCCGATGGTGTTTCCTAAAATAAAAAAAATATGTTGGTTACCGCGGTGAACATTATGAAAGGTTATAAATCACAAAGTCAGGATTAACAAAAATATCGCTCAATTAATAACGTATAAACCTTAAATGCGTAGTGTGAATACGCTGAGATAATTACCATGTCATCGGACGCAGACTTTGTTGCGCTATGTGGACTAGTGGTGGGGCATTGAGGTAGCTGAAAAATTGTGCTGGATTAATTCAATGGAGTAGTTTGACCTTCTCAGTTGCCTCCCGGCGGTTTGCTCTCCCACCATACCTGTCTCCGGCCCCATGGAACAAGTCAATTGCTGTTCTGCGAATAACTTCGGCAGAGCAAGGAATAGCTCTTTCTCCGTGTTTAACTTGAATAACTATGGTCAATTTAGCATACTCAGGGTGCTGTCATTCTGCTTATAATTCAGTAACTAATGGAAAATATGTACTTAACTTTATTTACTATTCAATTGAATGGCTTAAGCATCACTTAAATAGATATACTTCCCATTGTATGTTGATCTAACATTTCTCTGCACATTGCAATTTAAAGGGAAACACCATCTTCCAACCAACAATTTAAGAAGTCGAGCCGTGCTTATTGATCCCTCAGAACCGGTTTCTATCAAATGTCATACCGTTAATTTCAAATTTAATACCCTAAACGGTATTTAGAAAGAAGAACCATTCCATCCAGTATGATACATATTTAGAATAAAGTCCGAAGATGCACACTTTAAATAAGTTCACTCCTCTGATCAACGTTTTCGAGGAATACATATAGTCAGTGTTTAGGGTTCTTTAAGAAACAAGTCATTTTACTGACTTTTATATTTGCTAGGTATTTCCTCCTGAAAGAACGGAAGCCAGAGTGCTATAAGTTGGACCTTTCAGACTCGGTGCCTGATGAAAGCATGTCATTTCTTCGATATTTACGCCACCAAATTCCCTACCTTAGCAAACTTGAGAACATTATTATAATTCGCTGTAATTTGCGTGTAAGGAAGGATTTGCCTTGTTTGGAGATGATGTCTGCAGAGGATAGGGAAACGTTATATCCCCTGCTTATAAAGTATTTTCTTATCTTTCTTTTCCTAATATAAAAAGTCAATTAGTATACGATGGATATGGAGTTTTTGCTCTGAGCCTCAAGAAAATACTCGTTCCGAACTGCGAAACCGTGGCTTCCAACAAACTGCTGAAGCTAGTTAAACTAGGCTTGGCTGTATCTAAATGTAGGTTACATGGTTCCTTGTAGATTCCTTTTTAGTTCTTGAGGATTCAAATCTCAAGGATACTATTCAGAATGCACATTCCTTTCGGTCGAATTCCCACTTTGATTGTAAGGGAATTTACATGTGTTTATGAATAATTACTTACTACCCGAGTCCCATATTTTCAGTCAGCATCTTTATTTCCATTGCCTTACATCTGGGTGTTGTATCACAACTGAACACTCTTGATTGACTTTAAACGGGGTCTTAGAGTCGACGGTTTGTTTACTTGCGAACAACTGCTTTTGCTAGGACGTTTACATAAAAGCAGCCGCACGACAGCCGTATTTCAAATACGATGTATTTTTCGCAAGTTTTAGTTTTTAATTTGTATGCAAGGGTATGGTTTTTCATTGAAGCAACACCCCTTGGTGCAGACGTGTAAAGTTGCTTACTACAGGCAGGTTTCTCCTCTTGTTTATTTTTTTAAAATTAGGTTCCTATTCGTTCATTACTCTAGAACTACAAATTTAACTGATTTAGATGCTAAGGCCGCGATTCTGCCTCGTCCCGCTAAAACGATTATCACCCCCACTCCTTTCGTGTATATTTCAGCTTCGTTTTTTTCGACTCTGAACAATGCCCATAGCCAGCAACAACAACAACAAAATGGTACTACATCAGAATCCTCGACATTCAGTTCCGGTGCAAGCCAAGTGATCAAGCTAGAGCCGGGAGAGCGAGACCCAAATGCGTTCAATTTCCCTTTCACTACCTACCCACGGCCATGGGCTCAGGCAAGTTCCCTAATTGGCACATTTTTTTTCATTGACATTTTCACGCGTTTGGGTTCAAAAATTATGGTTAGTGCTTCCCGCTTTGTAAAACATCTACATCCAGGCCAGTTTCAAAAAATTTTTATGCAAAATAAGCTCAATCCTGTTAATATCAGGTCTTGTCAAGTATAAATAATCTGTCATTTTCGATAAAGACAAATGCTTCTCCTCGAGGCAAAATTATTTGAATTTCTCTTGTCTCCGCAGAAATAGTTATAACATATGTTGCTCTTGAGTTGACGCCCCAATACTGAACACTAGTTTCGGGGTCGTTCGATATAATATTTAAACATCAGTCTATCTTCTGCAAAAGGTCGTGGTCACACTGCGCCTCTTCGTCATCCTGTGTAGCAAAACACAGTCTCACCACCTTCGTAGTCGCAGATAAGATTAGTATATCACGGAACCTTGTGCAGTTTCTTCGGAATTTATTCCCCATGCAATACTTAATTTGGCTCTAGACCTCTGCGTCCTCAAAGGTGAGGTTGGGTTGGAGCATTTACAGCAGGGATAATCGGTTTTTCATCTCCACTATCCTCATGCCGGTCCAGGATTACTGACTGTCTTTCCTACAACGATCTGACACATTAGGCCCTTCGTAATGTGCATAATCTCCGCTAAAAGGTAGGTTAGCAAACCATCTATTAAACAAGTAAGGGAACTAAACGACTGTGAGTTTACCGCTCCAGGTTTGTGGGTTCGCTAAACCGTAGGGACTGGAGCAGAATAGCTTTTTTCAGAGATAGTACAAACACGTGATATGACATTTTGGCTCCATGGTTTCTCCGTCACTGACCACTATTTCCTATACCATTTGCTTCTAGCAAAATAGCAAGCCAATTTAAAAATGGTTACTGAGAGAAACCGTACATCAAAATGTCAATTTCTGGTTACCCTGCCAACAGTGCCCTGAACCGCAATCCGGGGAAACTTGACTTTCGAACCCCAGTTAATTGATCGTCAAGCCTTTGCCTAAAAGCTCTATCCCCTAAGCCGCATGCCTGCGTTCTGTCGGCTGTGACCGGAAACAGAATGGCGTTCGCCGGTCTCTCTGCTTTTACTCCACCTTCATGCCGCAGTCTAGGATAATCAAAGGCGGTCGCCTCTCGTCGAGCAACCTTATCGACAAAAAAGGGATAATAGAATAAGGGGTTCTGGCCTGCGTACTGTTTTCAGCTATCATGAGCCCAGAACAATTGGCTTCACAACCCTTGATTTAAAAACGGGCCTCTGAGCCATATAAATCGACTCCATTTCATCCAGAAATAAAAATAAATTGGTGAATACCGCCTGAAGCCGACATTTTCCTCCCTGCTTAAGCGCGTCCTACTCTTCATTTAGTTTTATCTTTATAAGCAATCACCCGAGTAACAAGAATTTCGATGGATGTTTTCCCTGTCGTATACTATCGCCTTTGCAATCCTCTCATCCTTTTAACAAAGCAATGCGCCTTGATTCAATGGGCGTGTCCCAATGACTTGTTCACTTCCTCCGATTTTGTTCTAGTAGGTTAACGAAAATTTTGACCGTTATCTCCTGCGGGATGAAAGCCGAAGTTGAAGTGATGTAAAATAACACAGCGACTACATCTGCACTGACTCGTGGTCTTGTAGTTTTCTCCGGTAAAAGAACCTCGGAACCACAGGAATGGAAGTTCACACAAACCATTCTGCTGGAGCATGGCTGGTAGGGCAAGCAAATTGGCACGTGTTTTTACTATATAAGCATTTGGTCTTTGTGAATGACCTCAGTGTCCTCCTCATTTTCTTTCCGCAACGAAATCATATCTGCTGATCCCCGGGTGGTGTTTTTGTCTTCCGAGGGTACCAATGGTGGTTTGTAGCACGTGTGATCACCCTTTATCTTCCACCAATATTGTAATGATAGGCAAAATAACATTACCGATAAAAACAAAGGCGACTGAAATGACCGTTTCTGATTGATTAGCTTTAATTAGCCAGCCTTTGTCAAACCCCAGGAGTGCAACCTTCGAGACTCAAACCTGCGATTTGTTAGTTATAATTCGAACACCCGAATCATTGAGCCACGTGCTTGTCCTGTCGGCTGCGATTGGACATATAAACAATAGTAAAGGGACGCTCACCGATCGCGTTACGTGTTATACTCGTTCGGATGCTTGAACTCCGCCAAATGTCTGGCTGATGACGACTATAAGCCAAAAATGGTCACTAGTCTCTCATTTCTCCGTTGGTAATTTTATTCGGCTTATAATACCAGCTGCTGTGCGGCTGCAGGGCGGGCTCTAGAGTGAGCCCCAAGGCACAACGGGATGAGAATGTCCTGTAAAGTGATCATTGAACAGCCCACTTCCATTTTTGATAAATTAATTCTCCCGCTCTTATCTTTTCATTCCGTTGGTGCGCCATAAAGAAAGATGCAAATCGCTGCAAACTGACCTCTCGTTTCATCAGCTTCTTTGGTGAGAAAGTGAGTACTTCTGCATACAAGGGTTTCATCTATCTCCTTATTTGGCTTAGATTTGACTTAGATTTCAGCCCTCGGGAAAAAGAACAGTATTTCTCGAATTTTTTTATCTACGCAATATCAAGTATTGCTCGCCCAGTCCCCTGACTACCTATAATAACTGGTTTTCGCCTTTCCCATCAGTTGCTTCAGAACATATGTACTTACCGATATCCTGGCTAGAAAACTACTTTAAAATGTTGTGTTAGCGCGTCTGTAAGAGTTTTGTTTGAATGCCGAAAATATGCGGAGGTCCAAGGCGTCCTGACACCATTTCGCCCATGTTTCCTTCGAAAATATGCTTGAACGGACTGGTTCAGCACTAGCTCTGGTTTAACCAGCTCCATTGTCTTCGGCATCCTCATGAACACCGCCGTTGCCTACAATCTCCGCCTAAGCCCTAAGCATTTGTTATCCGGACGGAGTTCTATTCACAAACATCAAAGACCAGCGTGGCCAGCACTCTCCTCATGTTTGCCTTAATAACCCCTGTCCACCACCACCACCGCCACCACCACCACCATAGTGGAGGCACTTATTCGGACAGGAATTCGGTGGGAGGTCATTTTAGGTTTGCTACCCTTCAGCTCGACGGAATAGTGTGTGCCCAAACACCGTGAGACGTCGATATTTTACTAGCTTCACACTAGGAGATATCCCCGATCGGCAGTGATGTTTCATACCCCGGGACGTGGTTCATAAGTCGCAGTCATTATTCTTGGGAGATCTGACCCGCAAACCATCTCAATCTTCTTCAGATCAGTAGCTGACAGAGGTCAGGTTTCGCAAATATAGAACACAATGGCTTTTATCGTTGCCTTATACTCCTTAATCTCTCTCTATTTCTCCCTCTCTCTCTCTCTCTCTCTTTCTTTCTCTCTCCCTCTTATATTAGTGGCTGTTGACGGGGTGTCAGTACCTGATTAATGACCATACAAGTTGTAAAATGTATAAACTCATCCATAGAGGCCCTTTTCTACTCCACGCAGCCCTGCATGTTAAGCGGTTTAGAAGGAACTGTTTATAAACTGCATGCACTCTTGCTCAAAATATGACAATAACCTCGAAATCGCAGATAGTTCAGTAATGTTACGGTCTTTGTACAAATTATTTCCTTTGTCCAGCGTCATGGTTGAGTGTCTAATAATCACCCACAGTTTGATCCACCTGCTGGCGACTGCGTTGATGCTGAGCTTCATAAAAACGACATGATGATCATGTAAATAGCATTACTCAGACAGTTGTGAAACAATTACCAAACTGAAGAATTCGATTTAACCGTCACACAAGGGTGCATTTTAACGAGGTCGTAAAGCCATGCCTGAAAATCGCACCTCACTACCACCATTGCTGTGTCTCTCTCACTATTGCATTCATTTCATGCGGGTTCGTATGTTTACTGAGTGACATCGCCTCCGCAATCTGAACACCACCGGCATAATTCAAAAGTTCGGGAACGCCCACTGTGGTTGTGTCGCTTCGCTGCTCCGGCGAACACGTTTATATCGTCAGGACCACCACCAACAACAACACCACCGCATATCCTCTAATATATTTTCCCTCTTCATGTCCTTTCAGGTTATCAATCGCTCCACGATAAACCTTGATCGCGATATCCACGAACTTCCCAACGGTGGAAGTAAGTTGCAACCCTTTGACATTTGAAAGATTTGTATAAGAACTAGTTAATTTTGTTTTGAAAAATGCTTAATTTTCACACAGCAGATTTTGATCGATTCAAATCCACATATTGGTGCCACTCACACCATGCTTATTTTAAATTTAGTAATTAGGAAATCGTATGAAGAAATAAAAAAGCAAATTATTCCACGGTACATCCTGAGCGTACCAACTATTACGTAACATGTGGGATTGCGTCGATGCTCGAGGAGTCGCATTAAATCAGTTCAGCCAATCAAAAGGGTCATATACATTCGTTCTTAGAACTAAAGGACTGCATATATATAGTCGGAATTCTTTAAAAGTTGTTTTGCTTGTAAAATTCCCCTGTGAAGTAGCCTTTCCACCCCCTCCCATGTGTTCTGGTAAGGCTGTTCTTTCCAATGCCAGCGGTGTTCAGAGAGAGGGAAAGGAAGAAAGTTGTAGCGGCTGATTGCTACGTGATGCATCCCCAGGTGGAGGATAATGGAACGGCCTTCAGTGAAAGTTGGCTACAAAAGAAGCAGGCTCTTGGTTCTGTCGAATAAACACTCGCAGACCGTAAGCGGTGATGTGAATAGTGCCCGGGGACTTAGGTCTGGCACACGGATTGCCTTTTAAAGTACTGCGATGCTCACTGATGGCACTGTGACATGGTAACCGTGACCCGCCAGTAAATAATTTTGCATACCAGCGCTGCCTTGCAGTTCGATTTTTGAGCCAGGACGTTCGGGGAGACAACCTCAAAGAAACTATTCGAGTGACTGCTGGAGCCCCGCAAACACTCGTATGCTTAACAACTTCATTAAAAGTGATCGATTCAAGTATTGCAGCCCATGTGTTATGGTGTCCGTGGACACTGATGCCATGCCCAACCCTGTTCGAGCAATGTGGACAAATATTCTGGCAGCTAGACTACTCAATCAAGAGCAGGCCCTTGGTATTTGATGCTATCCTGGTGCCTAAGATGCATAATGCCCAGTCTTGAGCATTAAAACGTGCATATCTACTGCTTGTTTGAAACCCGTATTCCCGGCCCAGATTCTCGAGGAATAAAGATCTTGGCGGTTAACTCCCCACTCTGTGGTCCACGTGGTCCTGGCTGGCGAGGTTTGGTGGTCGCTCTCTCGTAGCGACCGAGACGTGCATTGGTAAAGAAGAAGAAGAAGAAGAAGAGAGTTCGCTTGAGATTTCGAACTCTTACTGGAGTCCTTCATCAGAGATAAAAACGGCAAGAGTTATAGGGGGCAGAGGCCAATCAGTACAAGTGACACCAGTCAAGAGCTAATTGCGTAGAGCTCATAATGCCGGCACCAGATCGCTAAATCGATTGACCGAGTTCTAATCAAAGGCCCAGGCTTCAATCAATTCTTGGCTTGTCTTGCTTCTGGCATGGACGATTATCTTCGTGGCTGCAGAGATAAACTCATGACCTGTTTCGTAGGTGTGGGCAGCCACTTGTGATAAGCCTTCACCCCGTCTCACAATTAGCTTATGCTCGTGTATGGTGGTCAAAGCATACGTACAGTCTGTCCTATGTAGTTACGAGAACAGTTTCGGCACCGGATGCGATATACATTGGTTGCATGGGAACCATTCAGTGAATGGACCGAAATGGGGGCCACATCAGTGCACGGTAGGCGTTATTGGGGATAGTCATCCATAAAAATGCCACCTATGATGGGAAGGGGTGTGGTTGCACGCCTAAGCGCAGGCTCACGTGGCTCCAGTCACATGCAGCTGTTTCAGCCTCCGCTTTTTTAACTCTATCTTGCCCATGAGGGTAAGGAAGAGAGAGAGAGAGAGGGGGTGCGTTAGATGCTGCGCAAGTCACCGTCTCTGTGCCCACCCTCGTATTTGGCACACGGTGGACCTCAAAGGAATCGACGGTAGCATAGTCAGTTAATGTTTAACTTACGTGCGACTGAAGATGCACTTTATCAACGTCTCAATTGTTTCCGCCCGTGCGCCGGTGGCCGGCCAGCGCGATAGGGAAATCTGCTGTTCGTGTGTTTAAGAACTGGTTCGAACATTCCCTCACCGTGATCCATTGTTTCTTAATATTACGGCGCGGCCCATTGCGAAAGGTTGACGCAGCCACGCGCCGTTTTGGTCGCGACATGTTGACTCAGACAGTCAAGTAGCGTGCATTGCAGGGTCGAACATGTCTGATATTTTTGCCCACGCTTGCGACAGATCGAAGGATCGACCTTTGGTCCGCAAGACTTTTTCCCGCACGAACCAGCCAATCAATGTCAGCCTCGCCACGTGCTGAAAGTTTCCGGAACGCCTGTCAAAATTTCGAACGCGATAGGCTGGAATATTGCAGAGCTCTCAAGGGACCAGATAAATACGGCGAATTTGGATAAGAGTAAAAACCATTGTGTTTGCAGAGAATAAACTTCTTGTTTCCAGAACCGGCTCTCTTTCTCTTCTAACTACCCGTCGACCTATAACTGTTATCGTGCATTAGAATAATCAGATTTAACCAGGCTACTTTATAGTCGCTTATTATTCGCTTTTGGCTTCGTTCACGATTGAGTATGATAAAGGAATGTCGAGCATTTATGTTTAGAAGTAGTATCACCGGAAACATCCGCTGACCTGGTATTGAAACGACAGTCATACGACCAGTCAGTCAGATATTTTATATTCAGAGTCATGCTATTGGACGATTTTTAGTGCCGAATCTGGCAGTGCGTATGAGTCAGATCATATTCTCTTTCGCACTCGTCTATGGCTCTACATTTAGGTTGTTCCTCGCCACTAAGTGGATCTGTTTTTAATGTGGGTTTTGGCTTTACTGTTGACAAATCGACTAGGTTTGAATTGCGGCATGGGCACTTAAAAAAACTTTTCAGTTTCAATGGCAAAGTCAGCGTTGTAAGCTTTCCTCTGCAGTGGGGTTTCGTCCATCGCCAGCCCACGCAGCGTCCTGTGATACTCTTTTTCAGGAATAAACCATCAAGTTCTACAAACGTACTTTTTTCTCTTATTCCTCGTCTGGCCTGCACAATAATATCAGTTAGGGTAGAGTAGAATGGAAAAGTCGATCTCGAGCACAATTTTGGTGCACGTGGTTGAGAGTGATGATCGGGTAGACGTCAACGAAGCATTCTGGGTCATCTATAAAGTGTCGGCCAGACACTCCAATTTCCTGTGTCAGCGGAGTCCTCCTCCTCTTCCTCCTCCTCCTCCTCCTCCTCCTCCTCCTCCTCCTCCTCCTCCTCCTCCTCCTCCTCCTCCTCCTCCTCCTCCTCCTCCTCCTCCTCCTCCTCCTCCTCAGAGGTCTGATAGAAGTAGACTATAAGCTTCCTGATACCTGAAGGTCCTCGGCCCTCTCCCCCATACCTACTGCTCATTCGCCACCATTTTTGCCTCCTGAAGCCGATGTTGCTGACCTCGATTCGGCGCCATTACCCACCCGAAGGCGTTATACTTTATAATTTCGCTTAAAATTCATAGCAATTTTAGATAAAATTGAGTTAATTAATTTCAACTTCAGTTGTATGGTGACGTAATTGATATACTGGCAGATCTCGCGGCAGTGCACTTTGCAAATAATAAGTAGTTTTAGCTATACGTCTACATGAGTATCAGCCGGATGCCCACAAGGGTCACTACGAGAGCCCCGGCTCTGCATTGCGGTGCATTACGTTCCACATATACTTTCTGGCTACTGCTTCAGTTTTTAAAGTTAATTTTGTAAACTTCGTTTCTAACAATGCCTTTAATCGGAACAGTACTCTAATTGGTATAAATAGAACATAAATGTACCAACAAAAACAAGGGTCAATGGGATGACTATTTCTGGCATACTAGCTTTCGTCCTAAGCCAGCTTTACCCCCAATCCAAGGTCTGGATGACTCGGAATTCGCTCCCGTTTTGATTGCTCGTTGAACGTTATCAGGCCCAACTCTCTACCATTGAGCCACGAGTCCGTTGCCCTTACGGTTCCGATCGAGAATATTAACTGTAGTGGAAATACGTTCACCGATTAGGCTATGGGACGTGCTCGTCTCTTTTGCATCATTACTGCCTATCTACCAGTCGCTCTGCGGCTGCCTACAACCGACCTCGATTGAGCTCCGCACTGCGACGGGGTGGATATGTCCCGTTATCTGGTAGGTAGTGAACATAAATTTGCTTAATAAATGCACTGAAGGTGTCATGGTTTTCGACGGAGAGTCATTCCATCCACTTCGGGCGGTTGTTCGCCACCCCCGGGAAAATGCTAGGTGGTTGATTTTCTTTGGAAAAATCTGCAAAAGGGTTAATTTTATTTTCGTTTTATAGAAAAAAGTATTTGAAAAGTTTGATTCGAAAGAATCTGTCTTTTAAAAACCTTCTGAGACGTTCGCTTAAAGTGGTGATTTGTGCGAAAAGTCTTCAAAAATGCCCAGAATCTACAAACAACTCCAGTCAACTCCTAAATCACCTCGCATGCATAGTCTCAAACTAGATTAGTGTAGGAACTACCTTCTTTAAAAAGACAGCTGCGCGGGTGCTCAATAGAACAGGTATTATTATTATTATTATTATTATTATTATTATTATTATTCCGAGGTAAGCTGAAGGTTCGGAAGGGCGGAGAGGGGATATACTACAAGCGTTGAAACTGGGATGTGGGTGGGGTGCGGCTGCGTGTGTCGTCACAGGGAGGGACTTGAGGGGGTTGCTGCAGAATGATAGATCAATGAGTAGGAGTGTAGAAGAAGAAGAAGAAGAAGATGAAGAAGAAGAAGAAGAAGAAGAAGAAGAAGAAGAAGAAGAAGAAGAAGAAGAAGAAGAAGAAGAAGAAGAAGAAGAAGAAGAAGAAGAAGAAGAAGGGAAGAGAGGAATACACTTTATTTTGCACGTATCGGTCAAAATTTTCAGCAAAAACAATGACTTCGTTCCCTGAGACCATAAGATAAAGTAACAGAATCAAAATTTTAAAACTGGACAACTGGGAGGCAATTAAAATCTCTGTTTCTGGATTTCTGTCTCTTTGCACGTAAAATAGCGGGCTAGAAACGGTATTACAGAACGCTGGTATGCCGATGTACGGCAAAATGTATGTCGGAAGCCTCGGCGCATAGGACGGGATGACTTCGCGGCCATCACCTCGGAGTGTAGGTTATAGAAAACATCGTCAAGAATTCTATTAGAGAATTTTTAAACCGTTGTGAAGTGTTGTTCTATTACTTTATCCACCAAAAAAAATAAGAAACGCCGGCAGCAGAAGAGAGCGATCGGCGGATGCGTTTTAAAATCAGCAAATCCTTTTTAAAGCTACGTAGGACTAGTTTGTAGAGAAGTTACTTTTTTCGTCTTAAAAATTTTAGATAAGGGGAATAAATGCTGTCTGTTCTAACCCTAACAGCCTTAAGAGGACAGCAGGTATTAAACATGTCATTTAAAATTTTTGTTAAGTAGCTGGAGCATAAGTCGACATTGGATTGTCTGAGGGAAGCGGGGCTGGTATAAGATATACAAGTCTGAAGCAGGTGAATGTTTTGTGGGGACGTGTTGCGAACCTTTATTTTCCTTGCGGGTTTGATTCACAGTGTACGTGTAGAAGTGGAATAAATTTTTGGGAGACCTCAAAACACAGAATGGTCAGAACCTGACATGCGGGCTCTATTTTAAGAAAAAAAACACTTGGATTACTTGGTCAAAACGTAATTCAGAGGGGCATCCGCACGAGTATTGAAGGAAACTAGATCATCAAAGCCTAACAGTCTAAGAGGACTTAGGTTCACACGGTTTATATCCCAACGTAATAGAATAATATGTTCACAAGACAATAAAGCAAGTTTGTGTGTAATAAAGTCGAACAATTGGGTTAGGACACCTTCACTGGTAGTGGGGGAATATAAATACTAACGAATATAAGACCTTAGAAATTATTATAAGTACGTGGTTTGCATATGACAACAATGACGTTTATCAAGTCGTCAGACAATGAGAATAGGGACTTAAAATTACGACACCAATGCTATTTGACTAAAATAGCCACTCAACCACGTCTGCTACATGTTGAAGATTTTCTATCAGTTCGAAAGAAGCCGAAAGATGGACACCTAATGATTTGCGCGTCAATGTCACGTTTTAACCTCGTCTGTTGAAGACAAACAACTTTCGTCTTACTGTGCTCTTTTTTCAACAAGAGTAGCTCCATATCGTGGATTTTGTTGAATATCGAACGACAATTTGTTAACAAGAAGCACGGAATTGATGGTATGTTATTTGCTTGACGCTTGAGAGCGATTTGCCAACCACAGCGGTGCTTTTTCGTTGTATAGGCCTTTTTAGATGAATCCGAGATAAAATTGGCTCGGGAGGATCACAAATTCGACATGCTGGCCGAAAATTAGAGCAGCTGGCGATGTGGAAATTCGTCCGTAAATTTTTAGATTTAAGTTCATTCAAAAAGGTACTGATGTACTGTAGAGATGACCTCATGATCGTAGTTCAGACAAACAAAGGAAACAAAAAAATCAAGATATCAAAAGGAAATAGGCAGAGGAGTCTACGAATACAGAAAATGCTCATGGGAATGGAGAGCAAAATAAATGGCGGCTCAAATTCAAGGGAGGGAGGGGGTGTTTGAGGCAGGGGGATTTGTGGTGTACGCGAAAAAGTGAGGGAATGATGGCTGACATTTTATAAAGTAAAAGATGTACGGGTAAAGTGCACGCAAATTAATTCACATATCCATAGTCCGATTGGCCTTTTTTTCACGATTTCCCCGAGGCAGTAAATAAATGTGCGGTCAAATTTGCTACCTGCCTGCTCTTCTTCTGCGGTGGTACCCGCTTTCAGCCACCACTGTCAGGGGTATGAAATACGGGTTATGGATTCGGGACGGACAGTGGTGGGGATCATATAGTGCGCTCCTGTTTTCCGCCTACTGTTTCAGTGCTGGTCTAGGCCTCGTTGGCATTATTGATTTCGCTTTAGGAGGGGAAGGGACTGGGTAGAAGGCACGTGTAAAAATTAAAACTTCGTCTTTCTTCCCACCGAGGGTGCGGTCTCATCGACCGAGATGCTTCATCTCAACACAAAGTTTCTACCATTTTTTATAAGTAGACATGATAACCAACTGTGTATTTATCCTCACAGGCCCGACGAAACTCTTCGAGTGTTCTCTGTGTGGCAAGGTTTTCAACCGAAGGGACAAGGTGAAACGGCATCTGAGCGAGTTGCATCACGGTAAGCCACTCCATGCATACATGCTCCTTCCTTCAGCACAATTATTATAAAGTCAGGTAGTTCCTCCTGCATTCCCTTGTCATTCTGGTTTTTTATGCACTCCCTACAAACTGCCAGGGGACAGAAAGCTTACCTGCTTGTTTGTGCAGTCTTTTAACCAGTATCTCACTCAACACTCATTAATTCCAACGATTTAAACCATCCTTTCCGAAGGATCCCCATTTACGTCGTTATTATTGCCAATGATAACTGTGTGGATCGATCCAAACCTGATTTTAATCAACTGTAAAAACATACCATCTTGGTTGTTTTGTTGGCTTCACGAAGTTTGCTTAATTTCCGCAACTAAAACCCACTGTTTAAGTCAGGAAGCTCATAACCTCGGTCTGGGCATTTGCGTCAGCCTTCGCAACGATTTGGCCGCTGGCTTGCAGTTGAAACTTAGGTCATCTATCGCTTTCAACTTATTATTAGTATTATTACCCTTATCCGTTGGAAAAAGAACATCTGATTGCCAGGACAGGAGTTTTTATTGTTCGCAGCCTGCCAGGTCCTACTCAGCCAGACTAAAGTATGCAGACTAGCTGCATGATTTGCTGCCCCCACCACCCCCCCTCACCACTACCACCACCACCACCACCACCAAGGCTGATACAAGTATGCGTTGGGACGCTAGGCGGATTTTAATTGGCCCTTCCACACTTAACTAATTTGGCAGTTTACTCTCCCTGCTCCTGCGACGATGCTTTCTTGACATAGATAGCCTCTAATTGGTTTTATTTAAGTCACCGCAAGACAAGCACCTTTTCAGTTCGACCGCAGATGCCCGCAAGTCCCAGCTGGCCTATGTCCTGTTTTCAAATTGTCATCTGTGTTGTCGCCGCTAAAAAACGCCAGCATCCTATTTGTCCCTGGTTCCGTTCAAGGCAGGACTCGGCCACTGGTAGCTAAAAAATTTAGGCGATCAAAAGACTTTGTGTCTGAAGGCAGAAGGCTGGAGTTGTTGATCCGTTGAACGCGCTGATTGTTTTAGAATTTTGATCAGTTTACTCTCCCTGCTCCTGCGACGATGCTTTCTTGACATAGATAGCCTCTAATTGGTTTTATTTAAGTCACCGCAAGACAAGCACCTTTTCAGTTCGACCGCAGATGCCTGCAAGTCCCAGCTGGCATATGTCCTGTTTTCAAATTGTCATCTGTGTTGTCGCCGCTAAAAAACGCCAGCATCCTATTTGTCCCTGGTTCCGTTCAAGGCAGGACTCGGCCACTGGTAGCTAAAAAATTTAGGCGATCAAAAGACTTTGTGTCTGAAGGCAGAAGGCTGGAGTTGTTGATCCGTTGAACGCGCTGATTGTTTTAGAATTTTGATCAGTTTACTCTCCCTGCTCCTGCGACGATGCTTTCTTGACATAGATAGCCTCTAATTGGTTTTATTTAAGTCACCGCAAGACAAGCACCTTTTCAGTTCGACTGCAGATGCCCGCAAGTCCCAGCTGGCCTATGTCCTGTTTTCAAATTGTCATCTGTGTTGTCGCCGCTAAAAAACGCCAGCATCCTATTTGTCCCTGGTTCCGTTCAAGGCAGGACTCGGCCACTGGTAGCTACAAAATTTAGGCGATCAAAAGACTTTGTGTCTGAAGGCAGAAGGCTGGAGTTGTTGATCCGTTGAACGCGCTGATTGTTTTAGAATTTTGATCAGGTGGAATTTGGATTGGTGGTTGAATACCTCCATCTAACTTTCTGTTTTGTATAAATAGATTTTTTGGTGGGGACTGAAAGCGTTGCCGCACTGGCTAAACCCAAGCCAGTGGTTAGTGCAAACGGCAACCGTGGTAGTAGTGGTTTTATGGGTCAGGAAAAATGATAAGTAGTAGGAAAGTGTAGAGGGGAAAATAAGGACGTTATCTCAATAGCAGAAGACTGTTCGTCGGAACAGGTTGGCGACATGGAGCTTGCACTTCCTGGATTCCAACTGTTTCGCAGAAACAGAGAAAATCGAAGGGGTGGATTCATAACAATATTCATAAAGAATGGCTTGCAGGTTTCAGAAAAACGTCAAATTTGACTTGTACAGAAGCAGTATGGTTGACCGTAAGAGCAACGGGTTCTCAAAGCCTTGATATCTCAACGATTTATCGACCTCCCGGAAACGACCATAAAGCTGATGCCCAATTGCTGGTTGAGCTTAAGGTATTTGCTACGCGGCCGAGTACTCTCATCGTTGGGGACCTTAATGCACCTAACATTGACTGGAACTTCGCCTCTGCCGATTGCTCTGAAACAGCACTTGATCAGCAGCTTCTATGCACAACTGGCATTACCCAACACGTCTTGGTTCCAACGAGGATTCGCGAGGGCCAGCAGACGAACTGCCTCGACGTCATGTTCACTAGGTAGTTTGACAACATCGATGTTGTGAATTGTTTACCCCTTTAGGCAAGAGCGACAATGTGGTTCTCATGTTGGAATACACATTTTTCTCTTTGCCGGCTCATTCAATTGACCTCCGATCAAATATTTGGCGTGGGAACTTCGAACAGATGAAAAATGACCTTTCTCCTATCGACTGGACATCCATATTCTCCGAAAAATCGACGAGGCTTGGGGCCAATTCAAGCACGTAGTCCGCAACCTCCTTTCTGAATACTGCCCAATCATGCAAAGAAGGCTAACAAACAGACCTCGCTAGTTGACTCCATCCTCAAAGAAGGAAGTTAACAAGAAGAGGAAACTATGGAAAAGATCCCGCATTGATAAGGCACTGGAATCCCTTAACAGCTACAAGTTGCAAAGAAATCGAGTCGAAATTCTCATTGCCAGAGATTGATAAGTCTTCGAAGAGGATTTTTCGAACCGTGCCATGCTTAATCCCAAAGTCCTTTACAGTTACATAAGGCAGAGTACGTGAAACAAAGATCCAATCCCACTATTGCGGACTGTCGAGGGCGCGGAAATCTCAGACGACAGGGATAAGGCTGAACATCTTTCTCAGTTCTTCCGGTCCGTCGTGACAACAGAACCTGAATTTTACCCACCCACTTGTGAAGACGAGGTAATGTATACTGTGGAAACAGTTCACTTCACCGAAGCAATCATTCAGGAAGAGTTACTAAACTTGAAAGAGTCGACCTCTAGAGGTCCCGATGCAATCCCGGCCAAGATGTTGAAGAAGCTAGCTTCTGAAATGGCCAAACCGCTAGCCTTACTCTTCCAGGCGTCGTTTGCTACTGGGTGTCTACCCTCCGATTGGAAGACTGCAACCACCACTTCGCTATTCAAGAATGGAAACCGAGCGTCTGCGAATAACTACAGACCGGTGAGCCTTACCTCCATCTGTTGTGAAATCATGGAGAAAATAATCAAGAAAGCGTTGATGCAGTTCCCCGAGCGGAATCACCTCGTCTCCGATGTCCAACACGGCGTTCTCAGTGGTAGGTCTTACGAACCTTCTCTTAATTGAACGCTGGACCAAAGCACGTGACGAATGAAAAATGATGCATGCCATCTACATCAACTTCTAAAAGGCCTTCGACAGCGTTCCTCACCAACACCTCCTGCATAAACTGTGCAGCGTAGGAGTTCGTGGAATCCTTCTTGTATGATTCCAAACCTTTTTTAATTGGACGGTCCCAAAGAGTACAAGTTGGACGCCGGCAGTCCTCAGAAGTAACCGTAGTGAGTGGCATCCCACAGGGCTCATTTTTAGGCCCCGCATTATTCCTTGTTTTCATCAATGCTTGTGTCAGGTACCTTGACTGTGATGTCCTCCTATTCGCTGACGACATAAAACTATGGAAAGTTGTTGAAAATACGGCAGCCGACGACCGTCTGCAACTAAACTTGAACAGGCTCGAGGACTGGTCAAAGCGCTGGCTTATGCCGTTCAATGTTAGACAGTGCAATTTTCTTCAAATTGGCTGCTGTGGAGCCTCCAGTCCGAGAATTTACTTTCTACATGGTACATGGTGCAAAAAGTTGACAGTCAGAAGGAAAATTTATACGTGAGCGTGGGAGTACCTGGTCCCATGTTCTAACGTTCCTTCTTACCGGGCGCTCTCGTTGCTGTTTTTAGGGTGACAGTTTCGTTGCGAGAGGTTTCCTATAAAACGCAGTTCCTCTTCTTAAAACTATCCCTAACTTTGTTATCCACGTAAAGCGTTAAGTCCCACATCGCGGTGCAGTAGATGCTTGTGTTCTGCCCTTATCACCTTTTCGTTTGACAGTAAGGTTCAAGACGAATTGTCTCCTCAAAGTTGCTCTCTACCAAAAAGCAGGAATCCAAATGCACAATCGCCGCCTAACTATATATTATTGCTGTCCTATCACGACAACTTATACTCCCAGCTATTGTTCCCCTGCTAAGAAAACATCCTCCATAGGTTACCGAAAGACACTCATCTCTCGGTAACTCACAGTATACACCCTCTGGCCAACAGCTGGAGACCTGAGGCGTGAAATTTGGTAGAAATATATCTATTCGAGAGTCAGTTCCCTTCCCCCCCCACTAACCACCGGAAGCTTATTCGGACACGATCTCTCTTTTTTGGCCGGACAGCATTCTGAAGATCGCAGTTTCGACAATTCTCATATTTGTCAAGTAAGCGCGTCACCCTCACTGTTGTTGGTAGGATCTTGCTCGATACCATTCTGTCCGCCTACCAGTTTACTAATGACAATAACAAACGTTGGGCCATAGGACACATACCACATATAATACATAGACAGGTCATTTATCCTCAGAATTAATTTATAAGGAGCTCAGCTTTACTTGGGATGTCATTAGGAGTGTTGCCGACTGGAACCCTAATTGCTGATGGTATTTAAAGGGCCCAAATTAGCCAAGGACCCGGAAACCATTTAAGGGTATCTGTTGATGATTGATTTTCTACAAAATTGCTTGGTATCGGAACGTTTTTACTGCTGGCCTTCTGTACCACACGGATAGGAGAATTTCAGAGCCTCAAAGTTCAGTGGCATACAGGGAAATTTCGGGTCCGAGAGACGTCTAATTGCCACAAAAAAAAAACTACATATATCCACCTTCTTTGCTTCGAGAGACTGTTGTATTGTCATGGTAGGTTGTCATGGGACGGCTACCCCCTGGTCCCCTACAGATAAAATCACTCTCGAAGATGATAAAATGTGTGTATTTTCGTCAAATCAGAGTGGTAAATGTCCCGATCAAGTTGTGGGATATGCTTCTCCTGCCACGCCTTTGACCTCCATAAAGAGTCGTCGCACACAGTTGCATACCGACAAAGCCAGTGGAGACTGGGATGGCCATTTCTGGCTGTCATCAACCAGCTTTAGCCAATCTCTAGTTTACACGCCCTGGGTTTCAGTTTATTTGGTGAGGGTGGTAGGCAACGCCTTTGAAAACCCTATTATTTACATGCCGCTGTCATATTCATCTGCGTGCGCACGCTCAAAACATTTTCATACATAAATCGTACTCACAAAATGTAAGCAGTATTGTTTTTACAAATAACTCGTGTTTGGAGTTGCCGTGGTATTAATTCGGGTTCAGATCGTCGAGGGAAAACAAGGGACACAATTTTCCAAGCGATTCTTGAACCCGGATTGTTTGGTCATTGAACTCTATGCAGTCACACACTCTCCCACTTAACCAAGAGTCCGTTGCGATTCGGGACATTAACGTTTTGGTGAAAATGCGTTTACCGATCAAGAAATGGGACGTGCTCTTTCCGTTTCACCACGAAATAAACTCATTTTTTTAGTATAGGAATCACTAAAAGCGAAGGTAACATGGTTTCCTTTCCAGTTGCCCTTATTCCTTTAGTCCTGCAGATAGGAGACCTCGCGAGCATAAAGCCGAGTGCATGTAAACCTCGCTGCAGCTCCCTCAGTGTTTGGATCTGCTAGCTCACTACCTTCCGTCCTCTCATTGTAGGCATAAAGTCCTACCAGTGTGCCACCTGCGCCCGAGCATTCTCCCGCAATGACAAGCTCGTTCGCCACATAATGACCGTCCACCAAGGTGGGGCCTGGTACATCAGTATCCTTCGATTCTTGTCTGCTACAGCCCGGCATTGTAATGATTCCCACCCTCTCCTCTGTCTCCGTATCCTTTTAGGCATCAAGGCCTTCGGCTGTTCACACTGTTCTCGGCGGTTCAGTCGTCGGTGGGAGTATCAGCGCCACATGCAAGTCATCCACCCAAGTATGTTTCTTCTCCGATTTTCATCCGCCCCCGCTCACAGGTTTTGTGTGTGTAGATTGTTTGTTGTTTTTCTAACTCATAATTTTCGCAAAAAAAATCCCTGTTTCGCAAACTCAGTTCACACTGCGACCCTAAAAAGTCTTGTAGCAGTGACAAATGACCGGTCTTAAAAAGAAGGCATAGTGTGGTTTATGAGAAATGAATATGAAGTTGTGTAAGAATACCAAATTTTGTTGAAAGCGGAAAATTCTGAAAACGTGAAAAATTTCTCAAACCGAGTAAACGGACGCTTTGACTGTACAGAAAGTCTGTCCATGCAAAACACATATTAAATAAAATAGCCGTAGTAGAATCGCATTGGAAAGTTGCCCTTTATCAGAGTTTGCGCTTACCTATCCTCCAAGAACAAGTGTAAGTAATACGATAACCACTAAGAAACAGTCTATCGTTCGATTATAGATTCCAACACAGTTTCACGAGAATTTATCGTACTTTTTCCCGTTGTTTCATCAGTGGAGATGTGATTGAGTAAAGCAAACCGGGTTTCATTTGATTGTGGTGATAAGACCGCCAAGGGAACCAAATTTTTTACAATCTCACATGTTTACAGGCCGGTCAGTGAGTAATAAATTTAAATAGGATTGCAAGGTTAATCATGAATATGCCTTATATTGATTAAAAAACTTTCTCGAAGGTGGTACCTCTGTAAAAAACATTTTAATTAAGTATTTCGCTGACCCCTGTCTTCGTAATTTACCTTTTTCAAAGATTAGGTCACGGTAAAAATTGGGACGTTTAACCTTTTTTAACTTCCCAAAAATTAGTCATATTTTTTCTACTGCAAATGAACTAACTTTTCTCTTTTTATTGAAGTCCTTTTTGCTATATGTGTTTACTTTTATACTCCACTGCAAGTGAACAGCAAAGTTACCGTATAAATTCTAATATATTACAGAAACTGTTTCTAACTTACGCATTAGCGGAAGCTAAATCGCACAAAAAGGAACTTACCGCGTGTTTCAAATTTGGCTTGGTCATTGGAAGGTAGGAAAGGTATATGTACCTTTTGATGATATTTGTGAGTCACTTGATATTTTGCTGTCTCCGTCTAAGATTGAGGCTCCTTGATCGTCAAACATGTGGCTAGTTTTTTCCTGTGTGTGGGGGTCTGGCCATCTAGTAGGCAATCTAATCGTATAGGCGGGCATGCAGTTTTAGTCCGACTTCTACAACGTAGTTGAGTCTTTATTGGCTCATCTGCATCCCTTTAGTTGCGCTCGTTGTCAGGCTGCCTCTTGTAATGACGTAGGGCTCTGCAAGCTGGAGGAAGGTCTGTGGGGCTTTAATAGATCTGCATCTGTAGACCACGCCTCTGCTTTATATCTTTATGTCCTTGATTTGCTTTGACCTACAGAGATCGTATTTTAGAGATCAAAACGTGCTGGAGGTATGGCCATTTTCGCCCGTTTTTGCGTACATAACTATGGTTCAAATCATTTCAAAACCTTTCATAGACAACCATTTAGGTCTAGGTAAACGCAGTGTATCTTTCGCTTGCACTGTAAAACGGCAAATTGTGACCTGTAGTCTATTGGTAAGGCCTAGCTCTGTGAGATGTGACAGTCAAGAGACCTTCGTGGAGACTTACTGTGGTGTATGACATTCCAAACTTTAGTTTGCTGTTTCCGTAGTCGTCCTCTGTTCGTTGGATATTTGTTTTGCCCGATAAAGTAACTTGAGCATGCGTTGTACCCGAAAAGGTTATCTAGGCACTGTTCAGCTTCTTTCTTCTGTTGGTGTGAAGCAATGTGTTTCGACCCGGTGGAATAGCGTGCAGACCTATGTGCGAGCTTGGTGTAGTATTTGCCTCCTGCTGGTGGTCTTTCTGAATATCCTACTTTGCATTCCCCCGGCTGCACCTCGGTAACAAAGAAGGAAGTTTTGTTGTTTGTTTCGGTCTCCATCGTCAGTTTGCTATTCAAGTCGCTCGTGTTCAGTAATTTCCCGAGGTGCTCAAGCTGAGCCATCGTCATACCATATCAAAGTATTCAGACTTAAAGGAATTGCCTCTCTCGTTGTAACGTGCAGCACTCTCGTTGTCCACTACTAGCTGTTAACTAATGGAGGCGAAGTGTAATATGCCATTGATCCAAAGTAACTGTCCGCTCTCGTTGTAAAAAAATCATGGGAATGTCGCTCAAGCAATCCAAGGCCTATGTTTGGGACGTTATGAGCTTGTCCCTATTCGTAAACCGAACGCCGTCCTTCAATGTATTCTTTCAGGCTTCTCGACCTACTACTTTGTTGAGAGTAGCATTTATTGTAAATCCTTTTAAAATGTATTCTTCACCTTGCACAGATCTGCTTACGCTGGGGAAGGATGTGTCGAAGGTGTCACCTGTGGCTACGCCGCATGTTTCTGCCGCCCACCAAGTCGTTGGCAGTCAAACAAACACCGCTTCCGGCACCACCGAAGCTGAGACGTGCTCCACGCAGGCACCCTGCAATTCGACCGCTAGTGGACAGTGCACAAACTCGTCTGATCCACCAGTCACAAGACCCATCGTACCCTCCGCAGTCTCAAATGGCGTTTTTTCTGCCTTTCCGATGTTTAGCGGTGGAGGTAAGCTTGCGGGTACGTTTATTTAACACGGAGATTCCGGAATAACCATTTTTGACTTCAGAGCCGTCATCGGCCAATGACACACCCCAATCCGAGGTTACACAATCAAGGTGTGGACACAAACAGTTTTATGATCGAGCAGCGTTCACTGCCCCCGCCCTATATATGAATTTCATGTCGACTGATTATTCCTCCACAAGGGAGTGACGTATAGCTGGGAGTTAAGGTATCGCTAGCTGTTAACGATCATGCTTGTAGACTCAGCTCCATGGCACATCGGAACTGCCCATATTACCCTCCCAAAGTCATCCTTCATCGATGCGTGCCGCTCCTCCCGGACTGTATTTCGCATTTTGCCTCGGTGAGCGCAATTTGAAACAAGCGGAGTAAAAGGCCTTCTACTAATTCCCGATCAGTCAGAGGCAAAACAAGTTATGCGAACAACGCTTTTCCTTTCTACGTACATCCAACTGGCTTATAAACCAAAGAAACAATAAATGAAAAGGCTAAACCACCCGTTTACGGATGCTACACACGCGCCTAGTCCTCGCACAATGGACCGCGATTTAATAATACCCAGAAGGGCGTGGATTAAATTCCAAGTGCGTGGGAGTGGCATAAAGGCCATACTAAGAATGAGCCATTGCAGCCTGTTTCTCCGTCCTGAGAGGAAGTTACTTCTTCAATTCACTGTTCTCCAAGCCACCGTGATAGGTTTCAGCAGGTCCGATTGTTCATAGGGGGGATTATGGGCTAAGTGTCGTTGGGGTGCAGTCCCCAGAGTCGACCTCAATCTCTCTCTTCCCTCTCCCAGTCACTGATTCACTGTACGAACCGATTATTTGCCTGGAACGTGGATTCGGCGCAGGCGACTGACGCGGCGTGAGCCTGCGCCTACGCGTACCACCACACCCCCATGTTATGCCTGCGTCACCCGAATAATACGTGTGCACCCTCATCTGGTCCCCTTGTTGGTCCAGTGCACTTACGCATGGCCCGTTGTAGGGACTAGAAACAAAATGAGTTATACGGACCAGTACTGCTTTCCTTCTACATACACGTACTTTGCCTGTGAGCCACATGACCGACTTTGTTTGATGTGGCTAGTGAATATGCAGTCTTATCGACCGATGACTTTGAGCCGACCTAATCCTGCAATCGACCATAATCCGATCCTGTCCGTAATGACAGCATGACAAATGAGGGCCTTAGGGGAGTTAGTATTCTTGAGTTAAGGTAATACTCCACCAGTAAATGGGTAAGAGGTGCATCATCTGCCCTCTTATCATTTCGAAGGTGACTACCCGATGGGAGTCCAATCATGGAGCCTCTGTTTGCCTTCTTCTTCTAGGTAGCCTCCCGATTTGTCCGACTGTATCCACTCTATCCACCCGCTCAACCAGTACCTCCTGTCCCACACAGTCTCTCACCTTCGCACCAAGTAAGTGCTCCTCACCCTCGTCCTCGCCCACTACCCGCCTTCCTGTTTACTCCCTCCAAGTGCTGTTTGACGATGGTGGGGTCAAAGTCCACAATGTCTTCACCAGCTAGTCCCCAGTAGTGCGTCAATTTGGTTGCGCGGAAGTCGAACATTTGTCAAACGCAAGGTTAGCTGCCAGAACGCATATACATTAAAACCGTAAGCGTTGAAGGCGGAGCGGTGCGTTCCTTTCTTGCGTTGACCCCGGGCTCGGGCGAACTGTTGTTCTCCACGAGTACGTCTTCAGGTCGAAGCACCCAGCATGGTCGGGTAATCTCATTGGTCGAGTTAGAGGGGAAGACGCAGTTCCCCACCGGGGAATGCAGTCCCAGCATCATAAGTGGCCCTGCGTCACAGCAATGTAAAATAGTTTCCTAACGTCATCCTCCAGCGCCGCCGCAGTTCGGCCTTCTGACTGCTATCAGAGGTTTTAGATTGTTCAAATGAATGCTGATCTTGCTCACTTATTATTAATTTTTGTACATATATGCATACTTGAAGGGTTACAGGCATTACCCTCGATGACTCCACTAATGTACAGCAAGCTTTGCATATTTATAGTTCGATAAAAATAACACGATTTAAAACTATTGTTTTTGTTCAATTCGAAGCAGTGTGGAAGGGTTTAGAAGCCTGGCTGAAAGTACTCATGCTGTGAAAGACAATTTTTGTCAACTGTTATGCTGTCAAAACTTTTAAAGCAAAAAAATGATGTCGGCCGTCAGCTTCTCGCTTGTTAGTGACTTCCATGGTTGGTTCCTGAAGACAAACTTTCTGAGGTCCAGTCGCGCGCGCGTTCGTGTCTGACCTTGTACGGTTGACCGCGCTGGTGAGTTGTGCAGGCAACCTGGATGAAATCCTCCAGTATCATCGAACAACCTTGGCCATGGATAAGTACTTGTAATACCGGGACAATAAGTCGGGGCTTGACTGCCTTATGCAATCGCTGCTTCCTTCTGTGATTTTTCCCGCTAAGCGTGTTTTGAAGTCATCGACCGAGTTGTCTTATTCTCAGTTTAATGTTTGTTCTTTGTTTCTGAAAACTAAATTGAAGTGAATCCTTCGTTCTCTGCTGTCCTTTTAGATGTCTCCTATGCTGGCTACATGACACCTCTGATGAAGAGCAACGCTAGCGATTTATCTCAGGTATTTTCTCTGCCCTATTATTTGAATTTGGGAATATGTTCTTATGAATGCCCGCTAAAATGGGCCAGGCGGTAGATTTGTTGGAGACCAGATCAGGGCAGGAAAGGTGTCCTTGCGGATGCGCCTTTTATATATACATTATATACATGTATAATTTCCCATCTCCGGTCTTCTTGACTCTGTCTCGACCGCCTGCGAGGGCTCTAGTCTGAGCTTCAGGGCACAACGGAACATACATGTTCCTTAAGCAGATCGGTGAGCAACAACACTATCATTATATTCCCGATCGCAACCGACAAAACGACGAGCCCGTGGATCAATGGTAGAGCGTTCGACTCAATTACCAAAGGTCGCGGGTTTGATTACCAGGTGTTCCACACTTGGGATTGAGTATGACTGGCTGATGACAGCTAATAAGCCAGAAATGGCCATTCCGGTCTCCCTTGTCTTTGTCGGTTCAACTATATAATAAATATGCTACATGTCGCTATGCGACCGCTTGCGAGGGCTCTAGTCTGAGCTTTAGGGCACAACGGAACATACATGTTCCTTAAGCAGATCGGTGAGCAACACACTATCATCATATTCCCGATCGCAACCGAAAAAACGACGAGCCCGTGGATCAATGGTAGTGCGTTCGACTTAGTTACCAAAGGTTGCGGGTTTGATTACCAGGTGTTCCACACTTGGGATTTGGTATGACTGGCTGATGACGGCTAATAAGCCAGAAATGGCCATTGAGGTCTCCCTTGTCTTTGTCGGTTCAACTATATCATAAATATGCTACATGTCGCTATGCGACCGCTTGCGAGGGCTCCAGTCTGAGCTTCAGGGCACAACGGAACATACATGTTCCTTAAGCAGATCGGTGAGCAACACACTATCATCATATTCCCGATCGCAACCGACAAAACGACGAGCCCGTGGATCAATGGTCGCGGGTTCGAATACCAGGTATTCCACGCTTGGGATTGGGTATGACTGGCTGATGACGGCTTATAAGCCAGAAATGGCCATTGCGGTCTCCCTTGTCTTTGTCGGTTCAACTATATCATAAATATGCTACATGTCGCTATGCGACCGCCTGTAATATATATATATATATATATATATATATATATATATATATATATATATATATATATATATATATATATATATATATATATATATATATATATATATATATATATATATATATATACCTTTAAACAACATCAATAAGTGTACAGATAATATGCTTTATGAATGCACATGACAAGGTTTTGAAAAATTTAACATCTTGAAACTTCTTTAAATCGCGAATTATCTCTTCTTCAAGTTTAGAATTCAAAAAGACTTATTTTTTCACTTAACAAAAAATTAAGTGCATCTTTTCTATTAAGTATATGTTTAAATATAAACAGGTATCGTAAATCCCTGTTACTTAAGTATTCCTTTTTAACAGGAAGGAAGCTTGTTTAAAAGTTAGCCTCCTTTCATGACTGAAATATAACTGGATTATGCTGCTCAATAATTGCTATTACAATCCCCCTATGTAATCGGTTCCATAAAAAAACTATCAAATTTCGGCTTCCATTGAATGAAATCACACATCTACTGCATAAGCACATCGAGATTACGTAGCAGCAGCGAATTTTAGTTGACGAGACCAGCACGCTGGGCTTGCCGGATGTGCCAACCAGAGGCTTAAATCAGCTTCGAATTTGTTATGAAGAATGGAAACAGAGTGGAGCCATGACGTCACCCGAAAGGAAAACGCGCTCGTGCCACGCGCAGAAGGCCAGATGAGTTGGGAAATGTACCCGTGAATTCTGTCAGCCAGTCAGCATTTGTTATGTGTAATCGAGCCTTAGCTCATGCCTGCAGCTCTATCAGTGTTCTAAGACCGGTATCAGTTGAATAAATAAGGTGAAGTCCAATCAGTAGCCGGCCTTGAATTCTGCCAGCCAATCAGCGTTCGCTATGCATAATCGTGTGTGTTACCTTGGTTCGCGCGTGTAGCGTCCGGCCGGTTCGACGATACGGAAGGGATCGGATAATCGGGCTTTGGATAGGAATCTTCGCTGCACTTCTCAACAGTAATACTTGGCGTTGCGTCCTCTAAAGGGTTCATTATCCGATGTGATATCGGCGCGTAGAAGGCGAACAATATAGTATAGTATATGGTATTAGAGTAGATAATGTTTATGCGATAAAGGCAATGTCAATATGATGATTAAGTTATCAGTACAACAATGATATAATACGGTACAATGGAATAACGAAGTACAAGTCTATGTTATGAGATAAAGAGAATGGCGAATGTTATAACGGCGGAGGAGGACTTATCTGAAGGGCGGCGGTGAATTTCGTCTTCGACACACGTGTGTGTTATCCTCCGTCTACAAAAAGCGGGACAACAACCTTATTAAAACAAATAACGGATGGTTCGGGTTTAGGTCCGTTACACGCGTAAAGCCGCATCGGTGACTGGCCGAGCATTCGCGAATTTCCACGAGGGGGATTATCGCGCAAGGACCTGCCAATCCACGACCACCACAACAAGGTTCTGGTGTTTTAGAACCGTTTAGTGTCGAATAAATAAAGCGAGTATTAGCGCCTTCGCCGGACCCCGCAGCCTGCTTATTTTGCAGCTAACCTTCACTGAAGGCCATTCCACTACCTGCCACCCGTGGACGCGCTGGGTGACTAACAGCTAGGCTAACGGGCAATCCGTCTTCCCGATTTTAGTTTGTTGCCGACGTATTCAATATGACTGGGGTCCGGATCTTGATAGGGAAGATGGAAGTCATCAAATGTCATCAGCTGGATTTCACCCATATTCTTCATGGCTGCTTGTGAGCTATTGACCCAGATTCTACTACAACCTTGCTAATCTTCTTGAATCCGATAAGGCAGCGAGGAAGATTGAAAGGGGAGGTTGGGGAACAAAAGGTAATGGGCAGTTGAGACATATCGTCTCCTTAAACTACAGCAGCAGCTGCTTATGTAGCCACAACCGGGCAATATGTCTGTCGATGTCGTGGGATTGTTCCTCCTCACCCTCGATCGGTTCTTGAACTCTTTAACCGAGTGCCCCGACCTGCTATTCCTGCTCGGTTGTACTCTGTGCTGTGGCCTCTTGCAGCTACACCACGATAGAACCGTCTGTTTTACGGGCGCTAATCTGTTGTCGAGACCGATATTGAGTACTCCAGCGAGGGTAAATAAACCCGCAGACGAGCTGCTTCCTCACTTCTTGCACTGCAATCTTTAGGTCCAGAGCATAGCGTTATAATGCTGTTAAAGGGACAAAGGCTGTTCCCGTTGGAGGTCGGCAAGGCGGGCATCCGCACACCGCACTCAGAGATTCGCCGGCTAAACCTCGGTGCATTTGTTTTTGTTGTGGGTCCAGGAGTTTATGGACTCTTTTGTGCCCTTTGCCTGCTCTTGGTTTATTCAACGTTTTGAAACGGAACCACTGGGTTTAGGGACTTCGCCCCGTCCTGGTAGGCTCTTCAGGGGTTTCTAAGCAATCCCTGCTATCGAGCCGTGGCCCATATAAGAAAATAAGTTACATCAGTCGAAAATAATCCCTATTATTACACTGCTTCATCATCTTCTTATTGTGTTGCTTTCACTTGCCAGCTCGCACAGAAAAATATCCATAAATTGTGTTTTTTTGAATACTTCTAGTCATTTTCCGGAAGCAATAACTAGACGTCCGCATGTGGTCGCCCATCCCCTTCACGCACGCATGCACACACACACAAATGCTGACCTCGATTTTCTCTCAATGTATTCCCCGGATCGCTTCCGTTGTCTGCTACCTGACTGCTGCCATCACTGACCTCTTTAATATGCCTTTTTTCAACAAGATATCTTGACAGTACATCCGCGCCCTCCGCCTCCCCGCAAAGTTTTCCAACCCAACATTCCCCTCCTTCTCTTGCAGCCTCTCTTTCTTTCTAAAGCATTTCACTTTGTACATATATGTATGTATATGTTTGCATATATTCGAGTTATGTCACTTACCTTGAAAATATACTCCTTTATAATTTGTTGCTGAGATTTTTCCGACGTGCTTGCGTCATGGGCTTATAGCTTTCTTGGGTTGTAAGCTTTCTTTGCCGTTCCGAATAGGGAACTCTATGAGGTGAGCAACCATCAGGTCGCAAAATAATCCAGCGTAAAAAATAACGGAGACGGAGCTAACACAGCAGCTGCCCGGGCTTACTCGTGCCAGTTTTAGTCAGTCCTAGCGTCTCTGTATGTTTAGGTTTTATGCACACCCACTCAGCTGGGATCCGAGGTGTCTTTCCCCCAGTTTTTTTTGTTGTGGTGAACCACAGTGCGTGAACTTGCACCCTCTCCCATCTCCGGTCTTCTTGACTCTGTTTTGACAGGACATGGCCAAAGGAAACGTCCACAATACATATGACTTTGCGCTAAATTCCAAGGAAATTATGTTTAGGAGTAGGCTGAAGGTTAGGGCTAAATTGAGGGTAAGGTAAAGGTTAGACTTTGGGCTAGGATAATAATTATGCTAAGGATTAAGGTTATTATCGTGTTAACTGCAGAGTTTAGGTCCGTTATCCTGACCTATAAACGATAACTAACCAACAAGTTCGCGTTCGAATCCAAGGTCCTGCAAACCTGTTGTGGGCTAAGGCCGGATGACGACGCCTAATACAATCGAAGTGACCATCTCAGTTTACCTAGTCTTTTTCAGTAGTCCTCCCTGTAAAATGGCTGGTCCTTTTTAGAATGCCTACGCAGTCTCCAGATTGAGCCAAGGACAGAACGCAACGAACCTTTACCGTCACTCGATCGGTGAAGAAAGGTGCGCATGATGTGGGTGTCCATTTTTTGTGAAAGATATTAGTTGCCTGCACATCTCATCACCTCGCCCACGTATGAAATTTCTCGAAGACTTGTTGAGACGGCAGGCTGCGCTCATTTGGCGATGGACTTTTCGGTATCACCCTCCCCCCTGCCCCAGGAAACCCTATTCTCTTTGAAACCGAATGTACTGTACAGGCAAGTTAAGGCCGTTGGCAAATTCGCCGCTGTGGATGACCTAGGCGACATACCACCCACGGCTGCACGCACGCACGCACGGTAGACACGTTAGGCACGTGAAGCCAAGGCGTGCACGCGATCTGCGTCAGTTACCAATGCGAACGTGGGCTGTCGAAATAAAAAATCTATGCACCGCAAGGAACCATCTGATTCGATGCCGGTTGCGCCAGGCACGCAGGATTTGCGCGCCACCACGGGCAGAGGCGTCAGCACGCGCAAACAACGATTCAAACACGATCGTGCTAGTGAGCTGTTCGTGTGGCAGTGGTTGCGCGGTGACATCATCGTCGTCATCATTATCAATATTTTATGAACGTTATTTACTGGGTTATGAGACGCCTACTAGGAATGCTCCGCTGCCGTTTCGGCCTCAGCTAATAATTCCGCGTTCCGAGACGGCTCACCCACCTGACAATCAGTTCTTTGACCCGTTTGCCCTCACGTGACACATTTTGTTAGTTGATAGCTGATTCCAGGCGTTGGAAATATTTCTGTCCACAGACCCCATGGAGGTCGCACAGGATATAGCAGATGAATCGGACAGTGGGGAGACCTTGGGAGCCTACATTGCGCTCGCCGTCCTATTTCTAATCCATCTCATCTGTTGGATTGTTTCCATTGTGAAAGCGATCAGGTACGTCGGTTAACGTAAAACATGGATTTAAATGCGATGTCTAGCCTTATTGATGGAAGAAGCTCAGTTTCTCACCCAATTTCAAGCAGCATGCAGACTCTTTGCACTCTTAGGTTAAGAGGTCCGGGCGATGACAAGGCAATGGACGCATGTATTCAAATAAAATGGAAGTTTGAACCGGATGCGTGGCATCATCTTAGCTGTCATGTATGACATTCTGAAAATAGCTCCGTGGCATGAAGGGGTGGTGACACAATGCACCTGGATCTTCAATTTGCCCAGCAAAATGGCCATTCCAGCTTCAGTCAGGTTTAAAGCATTTTTTGTGGAGATTGCTTTAGAAAACTGTAGACAGCAACGAGTTTTTCCAGTTCGAACACGTGTGGCATTCAAAGCATCTGGCTACTTCGCCACCACATATCCTAAAATTATCTTCATCCCGTGTTCGAAGGAATGAATTCTTGTAGTTTAGGCACTTAACTTGGTCCATATCTATGGATCCATTATTTATTAGTCTCTTGTGTCAATTTTCTGGTATCGAACCATTTTCGGTTCAACGGCAGTAGTATTTGCCAAACGTCGGATCACTGGTTTCAGTCTAAAAAACGTCCTCTATACGTAGTCTCTCGGGAGTATTTGTGAATAGGCGATTCTATACTTGGTCAAAATATCCGAAGCTCATAAGGCACACAACAAGCTTAAAGTGCGTGAATGGCGGATATTTCAGTTTCGATTGGAAACTCTTCAGGATATTTTTATTTCCTCAACTTCTTCAATAAAACGCGAAAAATACATCTAGCCTTCTGTGTACATTTTCTGGTAGTCGAACCAGTTAGGGCTGCTGAAAAGGCACAGCTTAGTGCAAAGGAATTCGATTAGGGATAATGACACAGATAAGGAGAACTAAAATAAACGCTTTGGAATTTTTGGTCGTCAGTAGTCAAATGTAAACCAATCTGCGACTGGAAGGCGTGCTTTGTAAACTCTCCTCGCATCTTAGTGAATCATCTAGGTTACAATCAATAGGGCAGGTACTGGTCTCTGGAACAGGAGTTTATTCTCCTGACGCTTCGGAATCATCATCATCATTATCATCATCCTCATCATCATCCTCATCATCATCAACATCATTACCATCATCATCAACATCATTACCATCATCATCATCATCATCATCATCATCATCATCATCATCATCATCATCATCATCATCATCATCATCATCATCATTATCATCAGCATCATCATTATCCACATCATCATCATAATAATCTTCTTTTTTTCTTTTCTTACCTTATTTCTTCCCAATCTACCATTTAATTACTTTTACTTCTTTAATTTCAACTCATTATCACAACATCATAGACATCGAAAAGAAGTAGATGCAATCACTGGGACAAGAGCTTTATTAGCCTGAGGTTTCGGATTCCAACGCGAACCCCTCCTCAGAGACAGAGAAACATAAACATCCTCATCAACATATGTGTTTTTTCTCCCTTCCACCCTCCTTCCTCTACCTCTAGGCTTCTTCTTGGTGTATTTTCCTTCTTTTTTTTGAATTTAATCTTTGATTATTTCAGTTTAATTCGCTAAAACCTAATTTTTCTTTTTGTCTTCTGTTTTTGCTTCCGTATATTCTTTTTATCCACTGGATCTATCAAATTATTTTTCAGAGTGATCTCATCGCTTTCTAGAAATTTATTCACCTTCTGTCTCTTATTCCCCCTACCCTCCGCCTTCTACGATTTTCACCGCATTTCATTGGTGTGTTTCCTTGATTTGACGAAGAAAACGCGCATATCTTTTGACAGCCACGCGTAAGTCAGTCTCTAGAAGGGTTTTGCCACGTCGACCCGTTGTGCCTTTTATAATTTTCTGTGAGATCGAGTTCACCCGCGAAGTCCTGTGCCCATTTTTCGCGCACCGAAGAACCCCAGCACAACTCTTACTACTAGTACTTAAAGTAGTACTAAAAGTAGTACTAAAAGTAGTTCTAGTCACGACAGTAGCAGAAGAACAACGTGGTACATTTACGTATGCTGAGCACCCCTTTCTCAGTAAGTGCATAGTCTGAACGGAATCTTTTTTCTCATCCTTTCGGCGTGAGAGGTAGAGATGTGTAACTCTGAGTTCAGTTTGTCCTCAGTCGGAATCCCACATAGTTTAAGAAAAACGAGGAGCAGTCCTCAGGACATATCGTGCAAACCGTATTTTTTCAACGTTGTTTTTTACCGAGGGCTGGCATGATTTTCTGGAGCTTAAAACAAAATTCCCCGCCTTCCACTTGCATGTCTCTCCAGTTTACAGAAAGGGGTCGTCATTAGCCGTATGAATATACATCCGGGCATTTTATTGCTAGTGTCACACCAAAACAAACTAAAATTAAGCGATGAGAGAAAAAAAGGGGAGATTTCCTTAAAACCATGCAAGCGAACGCGCAAAGTGCAATACAACGGGAATATTTAGATGGACGGTCGAAAACCTAACCCCATTACGCATAGCAACATAGAAAATTTCTGCAGAAAAGAAACTAGATTGCCTCTGAATCTGAATAATGTGATTTTTCGGTCCACGGATTCAGATGCAAGGTTCACAAATATGTACAGTGAATGACCGATTTCGTGCAAACCTAACCGAATTTTTGCAATGGATTTTCGATTTGAAAGTATCAGTTAAGTGAAATTGTAATATTCATTTTCTGCAGCCTAATACGAAAATATTTAAGATACGCTAGAATGCCGGTTTTTTAATGTCCATCTTTTTGGTTTCTTGTGAAAACCACTTTTTGTAAAAAATGACTACTTCAGTACCATGCATGTTATATATCGATTTTTGATTCTCTTTTAAATTTAAATATATGTTATAGAAAACATAGGGAAAAGTATTATTTCTTGCACTCTTTTGGCAGAAAGTGACGTCTGCTTCGTGAATGTACTTAAAAGGAGGATAAAAATAGGTTTAAAAAAGTTTTCCGTTTCCCGACTATTTTTGAGCTCAATTTGCGTTGGAGATTTAAAATCGACAAGCCTTATGTTTTCCAGTTAAGGCACATCATACATTCTTCTATGCTATTACGAAGACGATATGGTATAGTTTACTTAGAATCCTGCAATGCATATGGATTATATTGTATACTTAACGAGGAACAATATTAATCCGAGGGTAACGATGCTATGAAAGTGATATTGTTTGGTCTTAAAAATATCACATTTAGACAAATTTTGAAACCGAAAGCTAGCTTTTCTTTGATTATAAAATGTAAAGAAGATATGGGTCATCTGTCCAACGGCCAGCCCATGTTTACTGAACTGAGGTGCAATTATTCGGGAGGAACAGTAAGCAGAGGGACAAGGACGGTAATTCGAACGACTATTCCTACGTGCGGACATTTGACTGACTGTTTTTCTATCTCCAGAAAGGTCTACTTGAGGTTATTTTGTGAGCACTGGACCGGACTGGTAGCACCGCTGCTGTCGGTCACGTGAAACACTCAACTGGATTCTATGCTGTCACCAATATCTGCTACGCTGATGGATTTTCGGGACGCCTGAGGCTTTGTGTTACCTAAGTAAGAGTTTTCGAGCACAATACAGCATCTTCTCCGCTTTTTTACTATGGACATGATTGGATCAGAACGAATAATGACTGAACTGATCGCAGTCGCTTAGCAGTCAATCGTAAGTGATGAAAACCAGTATTTTTGATAAGCGAGTGTGATTTTATTATGAGTTGAGTCCCAGCCATCAGCAACGTTTTGGGTCGCGAGCTTGAAGCCGTCATGAAAACGTTTCTGTTGAATCATCTCAAAGCCAAATCCAACCAAGGAGGTATAAAGTGAAACCATCAAGGGCCTAAAAGCACTGTTTAGCGCCCAATCGATAGAGGACTGTCAAAAGCGGTAGTAGACCAACCAGTGCTTCCGGACGATAAGACTGCCTCCGTTTTCCGAGGATGACACAGTGAAAAGGCTATGTATATAGCTATATAGCTAAAAGCCCAGACACATGTTTCGCCGATGTTTCTGCTGTTGTGTGTGTAGCCGATGAAACAGAACACCTCGTTCGGCAACAGGTAACCGCCTTGGTAATGGCGCATAAACCACGTGCAATTATTACCAGAGTGGAGCAGGATGCTGTCAAGAGACTGAGAGCTGACACGAGTTTTGTGATACTACCAGCGGACAAAGGACGTTCTACGGTCGTCTTGGATAAGATCGACTATATTCAGAAGGCCAACAACCTGCTGGAAGACCGACAGGCATATCTTCGATGCGATGGTGAACCGATGAAGAAGCTGATGATGCAGCTAGCCAAAACGCTTGCCGATATGCAGACAAACAAAGTAATAAGTAAGTCGGTAAGACTGGCAATTAAACCATCAGATGCGGCCGCAGCAAGGTTCTACGGATTACCAAAAGTACACAAGGCCGATATTCCCCTCCGTCCAATTGTGTCATTGCGTGGTGCACCAACATTCAATCTGGCTAAATGGTTGTTCCGACACCTTAAGTCTCTCACCTCGGGCGCAGCCCCAACGGTCACTTTGGCTACTCAGTTCCTGGAATGGCTCAGGGGGATTCGACTCACCGCAGACGAGGTCATGGTGTCATTTGATATCACCTCTCTCTTCACTTCAATCCCGCAGGACTTAGCAGTCAAAACGGTAAGCGAATTGCTTGAGAAGCAGTACGATGATGCAGGCGAGTCGGTGAAGCGGGGAAATCTTGTCCAACTCTTAAAATTCTGTCTGAAGACATACTTCACCTTCGAGGGGACCATTTACGAGCAGATCAGAGGGACACCAATGGGATCGCCGCTCTCGGGCTTCATCGCTGAGGCAGTTCTCCAAAAGCTTGAGACTCTGGTTTTCGCAAACTACAGGCCAACGTTTTGGACTCGATACGCCGACGATACCTTCGTCATCATCAAACGAGAAATGATAGAAGAATTCCATAATGTCCTGAATTTCATCTTCCCGGACATCCAATTCACAATGGAGGCCGAAATTAACAACCAACTGCCATTCCTGGATGTTCTTGTCCATCGAAAATCCAACGGGCACATAAAAACTACGGTTTATAGGAAGGCAACCAACACACGCCAAATCCTAAGTTACCACAGTAAGCACCCGTTGTGCCACAAACGCAGCTGTGTGCGAACTCTCTATAGAAGGGCAGAAACACATTGCAGTGAGTCGGACGACAAAAGGGCAGAACTCCGCTACCTCCAGCGCCTTTTTCATGGCCAACGGATACCCTCGTAACTTCATCGAGCGCAGCAGGCTGGCCAAACCAAGACAAAATCGGGTAACAGAACAGCCAAAGCCAGGCAGTGCCATACATTGACGGCGTCTCTGAGGGCAGTTTCCCGCCTCCTCAGACTGCTTGGGATCGGAAACGCCCATCGACCGGATTCAACCATTCGGAATCTAGTTATGAGACCGAAAGCCCCCTTCCACGAGGTGAGACGTCAAACATCATCTACCGGATCCAATGTGACTCCTGTGAAGTTAACTACGTCGGAGAGACAGGGGAAGCGGTTGCAGACCCGTGTTACCGAACACGTGCGGGCAGTGAGGAGAACGGACCCATCGTCCCTGGTGGCGGAACACAGTGCGAACTCTGGACACACGTTCGCATTCCAAAACGCCGAAATCCTGGGTTGAGGAAATGACCGCCTAACCAGGAAAACAATCGAAGCCTGGCACACGGAGCCTACGTCGATCAACCGTTGTGTCGCCCTTCCGGCAGCCTACCAGGCCCTCCGGGCACAGCTCATCGAACGTAAGAGCAAACCCGGCATTAGGCCAAACGTGAATTCTACCGCGGGAGAACCTAGGACGGATATGCACCTAACCACGCCACAATTCGGGGCCGCTGAAAACGCAGTCATAATTACCGCCGCATCAATTACTACCCCGACAGACGAGGAGGCATGCCCTCAGAACACAAACATGACTATCGACCCAGGGCGCCAATTGAGGTCAATGCGGACCCAGACAATGGCCGCCCCCCTCAGCCAGAGACATGTCAACTGACAGCAATTTCCTGTGTGTATGCCGGCAAAGAACGCCAAAAGCCAAATAAGGACTCCCCACCCCATCCTCCTATCATGTACACTGTTAAGGTAAACCCGTCCAATCAACGCTGAGTTACAAAAATTGCTATCACTCCCTATAAGTACTGTGAGACGTGGTACGATACTCACCTCCGACGATGGAAGCTTGTATGCTTTTGAAACGTCAGGACAATACACCTATAGTCCCTGAGATCACCTTTTCTTCTCATATATATATATATATATATATATATATATATATATATATATATATATATATCGGTGAGCGCCCTAATAACATATATATATATATATAATCAGATTGGTAGCATGCACGCAATTTTCAGGCAAATAAATGTAAGGGTAGGGATACTGGAGACCCGTTTTTTTGTTCATCCGATCTTTCGATCTCCCAGTCTGGCAGATACATATGACAGAATTTCTGCCGAACTGCTAGCATAAGTTTTTCTTCTCGATGCCAGGCAAGTAAAGTAAATTAATTTTTCGATTTACTGCTTTTTCCAAAAATGGAAAGGTCCATTTTGCAGAATAATGACATTATTCCCAAACTCCTCCTGAAACGTACGGCAAGTTCACAACAAGCAGATACCTTTGAATTAATAATGAGTACAGTGTATCTTGTTAGTTTGGGCTTACGCTGAGTAGACGTAAACTTTTTCAATATAAAATGTAAGGGGATATGACTATTTGTATTTTTAGAGACCGTAAACTTGCAAATAGTCACATGGAGGACACCAAAGCGAGACAAGGACTCGTTTCTGTTGGTTCTGAACACCTCGACTCGGAGAAAGATAAATCGGAGGCTCCGGGTGTAAAGTTTGCGCTAACCCATTCCGACCAGGCTGGCGCAGGCTCGCCAGCAGCCAACCGGCAGCGAGCGGAGCCCGTGAAACATCACTTCGCCCGGTCTCTACAGCGGGTGCTCTCAACGGGCAACGCAAAACGCGTCACTGCGGAGGAGTTGGCCATTATGCTCGACAGTTATTCTGTGCCGCCTGCGGCGGCGGCGGCGACAGGGACGACTATCTCCCGACCACCACCCTCCCCGCGTCCCATTCCCTCTCCTACTGTGGAGATCGAATTAGACCCAGCCATTCCTCCGGCCCAGTTGGCTTAATTGGCACTTCGGCCTTCCTCTCTCCCACCACCCTCCACCCCACTCCACGGCCTTGCCCCCGTGCACACGCCTGTAGAGACCACTCTTCCTGCAAATCTTCCTTCCACATTCGGATGCCAACACACTGC